>JARSSU010032381.1:0-26335 GCA_029619165.1 Eurosta solidaginis
TACCACGTACCTAGTAAAAAATGATAACAACATCGGTACAGTTTTAAAACCAAGCACCTCTCACAGAGCTTTTCAAATTTTCTTTATCGTCGTGTATAGTGAAAATGTTTGGTATGAACCAGAGTATGCTTGTGTGAAGTGCTCCAGCGCACTCAAAAATGGAAAACTGGGAAATGCAACAAACAACATTTACCATTCTCAACCCCAATGATATGGCATCGTCAACTTTTCCATAAGCCAGAAGATTGCTACTTCTGCAAAACAAATACTGTTGGTCACCACTATAAAACCAGTGACCGTATACAATATGCTAATGTGTTAACTGTATCTCATCCAATCAAGGGAGAAATATCGACTGTTCGTGATGCAATTTCCAAACCGCAAAATTCATTAGAAGCTGACGATTAAGAAAATTCTGACGACCTAGAAATCAGCGACAAATTTGTTCCAACTGGAACGCAAGATACTGAGCACCATTTAGTGTAAAATGAAGATTATCGTGACCTTGTCCGTGATTTAGGATTGTCATTGAGCAAACAGAAATTTTGGGGTCGATACGCCATTCTGACGATGTGGCTGATAAACTTAGAAGATATAGCAAACATTTTTAACAGCTATCGAAATTCGCAGTTTTTTTGTATTAAAGTAAATAAAATATAACAAAATTTTATGTATGTAAATATATTTGCAACTATATATTTCTTTATTTTTCTCTCCAACGTAGGAGCGAAATAAAATTACTCGAGAGATGATATATATAAATAAAAAAAATCGAAATTATTTAAATAATTAAAGTCAATAATTGGAATTTTGTTATAACAAAAAATAATTGGTGGAATAAAAGAAACGATAAGAATGCCCAATACGATGGCAGCGATATACCGAAATCATACAATTAATCCTGACCCGACGTGATATCGATTGTACAATGAGAGCAGAATTTTCTTGTTCACAAAAAGTCTTGTTATTTAAACAATTCTCACCCAAATTTGATCAAACAGCACTTTTTTACTCGAGATAGAATATTTTCTCAACCTCTTTAAGAAAAAAGATTTTTCATTAAAGAAATGATACATTAAAAAGCCGTCAAACTTTGAAAAATTAGAAAAAAAACGAGAAAATTTTGAATAACTTTTAAAAAATCTCAAAAATTTGCTACAAAAAGTGTAGACAATTATATACATTTTTGAAGCCCTATCTTTTAACTTTTCAAAACTGTTAAGCACTCAAAAATTGATGGAAAAATGACGGAGTAACGAATTTTTGAATGCGCGATGTACAAGAAAAACAGTTTTTTAGCAATAACTTGAAAATTTCGGGGAGTTAGAAAAATTTGAAACACGGCATCTTGATCTACTCATCAAGACCTACAACGGACACTAGGTCGCTATTAAAGTGCAAAATCAGTGTAGCACATGTGTATCTATCTTTGTGTCAAAATTCATACAAATCACTTCCACGTTGGCATGATTGAGTCGCCAAAATGATAAGCAATTTTCTCGGGGTCGTGGAAAACCTCCTTTTTCACCCTTTTCTAGATGGCTATTAGCGCAAAATTTCATATAAAATCCGTTAAGCGGTTTAGACGTGATTAGTAACAAAGACAAATGTCTAGAAATCTGAGGGAAAAACATAAAACATCAAAACTTCATAATTTATGAAATTAATAAGATTTCAGAAAATAAACAACAACTAAAGCAGGATAGACAAACAGCAATTGCCCCGCTTATACCAGTTAAATCTCTTTCAGGTTGTTCTCGGGAGTGAGATGCGAACTCAAAATCCTGAATGTATATCGTTGGCAGAAAATCTCAACTCCAATATTTAGACTGAGACGATTTTCACCAATTAAAATTTCACGAAATGATTCGCTCAATAAAATAAACAAACAACCCCCACATAAAAAACACAACTCATTGTCAATACTTGATTATGATTGTATGCCAATAGCAGTGCAAGACTTATAAATATTTATGGATAAAAAGGAATACAAAGACTAGTACACAATTTTCATATACAAAATATGAACCATGCAATGCTTTCTGAAAGTAATTGAAGCAGAAAAACTAGCAAATTTAATAAAAAACAAGTAAGGAAGGTTATATTCGGGGTAACCGAACATACATACTCAGTGAGAGCTGTGGAGACCAAAAGTAGGGGAAAATAACCATGTAGGAAAATGAACGAGGAAACCTGGAATGTGCTGTATGACATGTGTATCAAATGAAAGGCATTAAAGAGTATTTTATGAGGGAGTGGGCCATAGTTCTATAGGTGGACGCCATTTAGGGATATAGCCATAAAGGTGGATCAGGGTTGACTCTAGAATGCGTTTGTACGATATGGGTATCAAATGAAAGGTATTAATGAGTATTTTAAAAGGGAGTGGTGCTTAGTTCTATAGGTGGACGCCTTTTCGAGATATCGCCATAAAGGTGGACAGGGGTGACTCTAGAATTCGTTTGTACGATATGGGTATCAAATGAAAGGTGTTAATGAGTATTTTAAAAGGGAGTGGGTCCTTAGTTCTATAGGTGGACGCCGTTTCGAGATATCGCCATAAAGGTGGACCAGGGGTGACTCTAGAATTTGTTTGTACGATATGGGTATCAAATGAAAGGTGTTAATGAGTATTTTAAAAGGGAGTGGGCCTTAGTTCTATAGGTGGACGCCTTTCGAGATATCGCCATAAAGGTGGACCAGGGGTGACTCTAGAATTGTTTGTACGATATGGGTATCAAATGAAAGGTGTTAATGAGTATTTTAAAAGGGAGTGGGCCTTAGTTCTATAGGTGGACGCCTTTTCGAGATATCGCCATAAAGGTGGACCAGGGTGACTCTAGAATGTGTTTGTACGATATGGGTATCAAATTAAAGGTATTAATGAGGGTTTTAAAAGGGAGTGCCCTGGTAGTTGTATATGTGAAGGCGTTTTCGAGATATCGACCAAAATGTGGACCAGGGTGACCCAGAACATCATCTGTGGATACCGCTAATTTATTTATATATGTAATACCTGCCAAGATTTCAAAGGTTTTTTGATTTCGCCCTGCAGAACTTTTTCATTTTCTTCTACTTAATATGGTAGGTGTCACAACCCATTTTACAAAGTTTTTTCTAAAGTTATATTTCGCGTCAATAAACCAATCCAATTACCATGTTTCATCCCTTTTTTCGTATTTGGTATAGAATTATGGCATTTTTGTAATTTTTCGTAATTTTCGATATCGAAAAATGGGCGTGGTCATAGTCGGATTTCGTTCATTTTTCATACCAAGATAAAGTGAGTTCAGTAAGTACGTGAACTAAGTTCATTAAAGATATGTCGATTTTTGCTCAAGTTATCGTTGTTAACGGCGATGCGGAAGGACAGACGGTCGACTGTGTATAAAAAACTGGGCGTGGCATCAACCGATTTCGCCCATTTTCACAGAAAAACAGTTAACGTCACAGAAATCTATGCCCCTACCAAATTTCAAAAGGATTGGTTAATTTTTGTTCGACTTATGGCATTAAAAGTATTCTAGACTAATTAAATGAAAAAGGGCGGAGCCACGCCCATTTTGAAATTTTCTTTTATTTTGTACTTTCTTGCACCATATCATTACTGGAATTGAATGTTGACATAATTTACTTATATACTGTAAAGATATTAATTTTTTGTTAAAATTTGACTTAAAATTTTTTGTTTAAGAAGTGGGCGTGTTCGTCATCCAATTTTGCTAATTTTTATTTAGCACACATATAGGAATAGAAGTAACGTTCCTGCCAATTTCATAATGATATCTTCCTTTTAAAAGTGAGCGGTGCCACACCCATTGTCCAAAATTTACTATTTTCTATTCTGCGTCATAAGGCCAACCCACCTACCAAGTTTCATCGCTTTATCCGTCTTTGTAATGAATTATCGCACTTTTTCTGTTTTCGAAATTTTCGATATCGAAAAAAGTGGGCGTGTATAGTCCTATTCGTTCATTTTAAATAGCGATCTCAGATGCGTGCCCAGGAAACCTACATACCAAATTTCATCAATATACCTCAAAATTTACTCAAGTATCGTGTTTACGGGCGGACGGACATGGCTAAATAAATTTATTTTTTCGCCCAGATCATTTTGGTATATAGAAGTTATATCCATCTCGATTAGTTTATGCCGTTACGGTTAACCGTTATGCGAATAAATTAATATACTCTGTGAGCTCTGCTCAGCTGAGTATAAAAAAAAGAACATTTACAAACACAAGGTAGTAAGCATTGGAAGTAAGACTGCAGCCATTCAAGAACTATACAATAAACAAACTTTCTTTTACTTCATTTCCGCACAAAATTTGTAGATAAAGTACGTAAAATAGTACGAAAACAAATAAAAAATTATTTGTTTATATTCTCTTAAATTTATTGCTTACTAACATCCTTCCTACGAAACTTGCATTGGCAAGTGAAGCAGAGAAAGCAAAGCTCCTGTTGCTCTCATGTAGTGTGTATATGTGTTTGCAGGTATGTTATAAAAAAGTAAAGAATTTAATGTACCGATTAGTCCTTTCATTCAGGTTTGTTGCTTCTTGCTTTCCTTTCTTCTGCGTCTTCTTTTCATGTACTTGCCAACAATCAACTTGTGTTTTGTTAGGCTGGTTTTTTTGTAAAGGAATGCATTTTTTCATGGTCTTGCATTGCTGGCGCTTTTTTTCACAATCAAATAATACTTACTAACAAATAAAATTCACCCCACTTTTATATATAAAATATATTAATATATACTATTTTAGATATGCAGGCTAAGTAAGCGATGCTAAGCTGTAAAGTATTTCAACTTGGTGGTGGCGGCAAGTGGATTTCATGGCAATTTTATTCCATTCTATGGTAGTTTTATAAATATTCTGCATTTTGTGTTCTCGTATTTTCAACCAATTCATATTCTTCGTTTCTGTAGAAATTCGATTTGTGTATTGCAAAATATGAGTATTTATTTATTTTCCAATGTTTTATTGCACTGAAAATGACAACCTGATGATGATGCCTTTTATTGCGTATTGGCATGCAATAGAAAATTTTCTGTGCCATTGAATGCTGGCTACGAGAGATGAAATTGCTTTTTAGTGGGATTGCAATTAAATACAAACAATTTAAACATATCCTTTATATAACATATATAAATTCATAAAAAACAAACAGCAAACGATTTTGAAATTTTAACAATAGCTATTGTAAACAGCTTAGAAAAAATAAAACTGTAAAGCGCAACTACCGAACTTAGGTGAACATTTTTGAACAGCCCACTTACACACCATTTCCACGTGTAAATAAGAAAACGTCCGATGGAAATGGGAAAAGTCAAATTGATACTTCGATATGAGAATTTGTCATACCAGTGGCATATTTTGCTATGCTATGTCTGAATCTTGGTTTCCCCGCAAACTTATACGGCTGTGCAAAATGACGTTGAGCAACACCATCAGCTCAGTCAGAATTGGGAAGGACCTCTCCGAGCCGTTCGAAACTAAACGAGGTTTCAGACAGGGTGACCCCTATCGTGCGATTTCTTTAATTTGATGCTGGAGAAAATTATACTAGCTGCAGAACCTTAACCGCACTGGAATAATATACTATAAAAGCGTGCAATTACTGGCATATGCTGATGACATGATATCATCGGCCTAAACACCCGCGCTGTTTAGTTCTGCTTATTCCAAACTGGAAAAAGAAGCGGTAAGATGGGTTTGATGGTGAATGAGGACAAAACGAAGTACCTGCTGTCATCGAGTAAAGAGTCAGCGCATACGCACCTTTGGCAACCACGCTACTGTGGCAGCCATAATTTCGAAATAGTAAAAGACTTCGTTTATTTGGGAACCAGCATCAACACTAGCAACAACATCAGCACTGATATCCAGCGAAGAATCAATCTTGCAATAAATGCTACTTTGGACTAGGTAGGCAATTGAAAAGTAAAGTCCTCTCTCGGCGAACGAAAATCATACTCTACAAGTCACTTATCGTACCCGTCCTGCTATATGAGGCAGAAGCATGGACCATGACAACAGCAGATGAAGCGGCTTTGGGAGTGTTCGAGTGATAAAAGTTCTTCGAAAGATTTATGGACCTCTACGCGTTGGCGATGGCGAGTACCGAAGAAGATTTAATGATGAGCTGTACGAGCTATACGCAGACATCAACATAGTCCAGCGAATAAAACGCAGCGGCTGCGCTGGCTTAGGCCATGTTATGCGAATGATGATGATGTTCCGGCCAAGAAAGTGTTTCTATCGGAACCAGCCTATGGAAGCAGAGGTAGAGGGCGGCCCCACTCCGCTGGAAGGACCAGGTGGAAAACGATTTAAACTCCCTTGGTGTGACCAATTGGCGCCGGGTTGGCGGAGCGAAGGAGCGACTGGCGCGCCTTGTTGGACGGCCATAACCGCTTAGACGGTTAAGCGCCAACTTAAGTAAGTAAGTGGCATATTTTAGGTAATAACTGCAGAAAAAATCAATAATTAAGAACTCGCGGACACTTGAAACTTGCATTTATTATGCCCAAAAACGTCGAACATACAACTTTCTAATGTTTGAGGAAATTTGTATACCTTTCATGAAAATGAAATGGTATATTAAAGTGTTTACGGTCTCAAAATTTTAAGTCCTTAAAGAAAAGAGATAGACCCACCAATAAGTATAGGGTTTTTATCACGTTGACAATACGGTTTGACTTAGCCATGTCCGTGTGTCTATTTGAACGCAAACTTTTCCCTAAATTTTGAGATACATATCTTGATATTAAAAATATGGTGTGGAGGTATATTTAGGTGTCTGATTAGAAATTTGTTGGAACGGGTCGGATCGTACATACTTACTTAATTGGCGCTTTACCGTTTTTAAACGGTTTAGCTAATATTTCAGAATATAGTTTTTTTGTAATTTCCTCTTCAATTTATGAAATATAAACTTCAAACTACATCAGATGCTTTCATATATGACACGTAACGTTGTCGTAAAAATCATAGTCATCGTCTTGTATATAGAATATATCCCATACAACCGATTGTTTAGATAACGAGCTTTTCATAATTTATGCCAAATTTTAACAGCTAAAAGATCCAAATTTCACCAATTGCTTACGTATATTGTATATGTTGTTGTTTGAAAAAAGCGTAGAGATCGGTCCTACATATACATATATACCCCCGATTGTTCAGATAAGTCGCTTTTTGTAATCTCTACCTCATTTTAACAGCGAAAAACCCTCAAATTTCATCAAATATTGACATATACTCGTACGTCCTATGTGACCCGGCCTATGAAAAGGTGGCATATATAAAAAAAAAGAAAACTACTAAGAAACTGAAGAATGCATTGTTTATCTTTAACAGCTGTTTCTAGCAATTTCGTTTTTTGAGTCATAAGCCACCTTTTCATAGGACGGGTCACATATATTGATTAGATGTGTGATTCATAGTCACAGCTGTCTCATGCAGATGTCGAGAAACGTGAACATTTTTATACAGCCGATTATTGGCATATAACAAATGGGATACGATTATTGCTCAGCTTTATTCATGAAAGGCGTAGAGTTTTTGGCACAGCTGAAGACAGTCTCGTCCTGACTTGTATTAAAAAAATTTTTTTTTGTGAACTAAAATTTTTTTAACCACATTCGCTCTATCTAGAATCCAAAGAAAGCGTAGAAACTTTTTCATTTCACCGTGAAAGATTTTCTACACGCAATAAAAACTGCACCAAGAAGTGTTCTAGAATGCAAAGAAGCATTGGAAAAACTTCGATCAGGCCGGACCATACATCTATACTGGGTTCTCGGTTATAAGGAGATATAAGTTAACGAAAAGGCCGATGAGTTGGCAAAAAGGGGGCAACACTCACTGAAGAGACGATAACCTTTGCAATCCGTTTGGGAGGAACCCAAGGAGACAGGAGTTGCATATGATCGAGTCAAGTAGGAAAGGCGTGGACAAAACGCATGGGTCGCAAAATGTCTAAGATCATATGCAAAGCCTACGATATAAGACTCGCAAAGTGGCTCATCTCTCTGAGGAGAGAAGACTTACAGCTCACGATGTGCATTCTGACTGCACACTGCCTTTTGGCGGCACATAATTATTTATAAGGCCTCGCCAGTAACAGCAGGTGTAAGAAGTGCGAGCCGAAGGAAGAAACGGTTGAACACGTTCTGTGTTCGTGTCTTGCGGTCGCTAGGTCAAGGCTCCAGCTGTAAGCGGCGGTAGAGTTGTCAGATATCGAGGCAGACATTAGCTACCTCCTAGAAAACAACTAGTATTTGTCAAGATTACGAAGTTATTCTATAACCTAAGTCCTGATACCTGATTGGAGTTCTTCCGTTTGGTCGTCAAACGAATTCTAGTAACACTAAAGACACATTCAGTCTATGTCTGGTCTTTATTTCACTTGCATTCAAAAGTAATTTTCACATTTACATATGACGGTTTCTCATTTAGAAATGTGCATTGACATTTTTTAAATTTATAATTGGAAACCAAGATGAAATGAATATTCAGGTGTTCTCATCTCGTTGACGTTTCCTTTATTCTGACAAGTTCGGCATGCATATTTTAGAGGGTTGTCTATAATACATAGCTGCCTTGAAATTCTACTATGATCGGAGTAGAATTTACTATAATTTACAAATATAATAACTATATAAGACTACCAGAATTATATAAACAAAAAGATTAACGTAACTTTATATACCCTAATAGAATATAGACAAAATTTTGCAGACAACTAATTTCTTTGAAGAATTTGCAGAAAAAATTAAGCAATAAAAACTTATTACTTTTGTAATTACATGTATTATACTGACAAATAAAGCTGCCGAGAAAGTGAGGTTATGTTGTTGACATCACCTTTATTATTGCATTATGCTGGAAACTGTGTAACTTGATTGGAAATTTGCTGTAAAAAAATATGAAACGGCTTTATAATAAGCTCTACTCTAAGTTTTTTATGATAAGCTTTTGTTAAAAATTTCAAAGTCAAAATTCATCAACACTATGTCTATTCAATAATACATTTAACGCTACATTTTGGAAAATTTATGTAAAGGACATTTTTTGCGTTATTTTTATTTTTCCCTTTTTTGCATTGCCTTGGTGCTCTGGTGCAGTTCAAATTTGTAGCTTTATCGCAAGCCTCTTAAAAATTGTGCGCGGAAGTGTCCACATTGCCCCTTGAACTTTCAAAATGGTAGTCTTTCCTGGGATTTACATTTAAATCTGTCAAAATATTCCAAATCTCGTATGTTTTTTCTATTTCCTCAAGCCGTGCGCCACCTAGCGATTTTTTTTTGCATTGTCTTGTTCCTCAAAATTATGTGTGAGCTTGCAATGCTGCAGTTTAACGGGAAGTTTTTTAAACTTTATCGCAAAGTTCCCCCCTTCAGTACGAAATTTCTATGTATCTCATCCGGGATCCACCTATCGAAATTTTTCCTCTTACTAAATGCACTGTCATCATGTTATACTATGTACACACCAAATTGGCTATTTATACCAATTGGGCAATTTATTACGAAATTTCTCACATAATAAATTGTAATAATAAATTACCAATTTATGCGTAATAAATTGTTTCAAACTGCAAATGCAACTTTGTAAAGTGTGTTTATTGAGCAAATTTAAACGTCAATTATGCATGGCTCAACTATATGGTTGGCTCATCTCATCTCATTTTATTTTTATACCCAGCGTGCTTTGCACACAGAGTATATTAACTTTGATAGGATAACGGTTGGTAGTACATGTATAAAGGAATCTAGATAGATATAGACTGCCATATATCAAAATCATCAGTATCGAAAAAAAATTTGATTGAGCCATGTCCATCCGTCTGTCCATTAACACGATAACTTGAGTAAGTTTTGAGGTATCTTGATGAAATTTGGTATGTAGGTTCCTGGGCACTCATCTCAGATCGCTATTTAAAATGAACGATATCGGACTATAACCACGCCTTCTTTTTCGATATCGAAATTTCGAAAAACCGAAAAAATGCGATAATTCATTACCATACACGGATAAAGCGATGAAACTTGGTAGGTAGGTTGACCTTATGACACAGAATAGAAAATTAGTAAAATTTTGGACAATGGGCGTCGGCACCGCCCACTTTTAAAGAAGATAATTTAAAAGTTTTGCAAGCTGTATTTGGCAGTCGTTGAAGATATCATAATGAAATTTGGCAGGAACGTTACTACTATTACTGTGTATGTCGCTTAATAAAAATTAGCGAAAATCGGACGAAGAATACGCCCACTTTAAAAAAAATTTTTTAAGTCAAATTTTAACAAAAAATTTAATATCTTTACAGTATATTAGTAAATTATGTCAACATTCAACTCCAGTAATGATATGCAGCAACAAAATAAAAAAATAAAATAAATTTCAAAATGGGCGTGGATCCGCCCTTTTTCATTTAATTTGTCTAGATACTTTTAATGCCATAAACCGAATAAAAATTTACCAGTCCTTCTGAGAATCGGTAGGGCCATAGATTCTATGACGGTAACTGTTTTCTGTGAAAATGGGTGAAATCGGTTGAAGCCACGCCCAGTTTTTATACACAGTGGCCGTCTGTCCTTCGCATCGGCCGTTAACATGATAACTTGAGCAAAAATTGATATATCATAACTAAACTTAGTTCACGTAATTATCTAAACTCACTTTATCTTGGTATTAAAAATGGACGAAATCCGACTATGACCACGCCCACTTTTTCGATATCGAAAATTACGAAACAATTAAAAATGCAATAACACTGTACCAAATACGAAAAAAGGGAATGGCAATTGGATTCGTTTATTGACGCAAAATATAACTTTAGAAAAAACTTGTAAAATGGGTGTGACACCTACCATATTAAGTGGAAGAAAATGAAAAAGTTCTGAAGGGCGAAATCAAAAACCCTTGCAATCTTGGCAGGAATACTGTTCGTAGTATTAACAAAATTGATGTAAGGCGCGACAAACCTCCGAAGGGAGCCTTCTTTTCCAATTTGCGTCGTTCTCCTCTTGATTTTCCCTACAAATTGGCCGGACGGGACCTACATGTTTTATGCCGACTCCGAACGGCATCTACAAGGCAGATGAGTTTTCACTGAGAGCTTTTCATGGCAGAAATACACCGGAGCGCTTGCAAACACTGCCGAGGGCGACCCCGCTAAGAATAATTTTCTTCTAATTGAAAAACCGTATTTCTAAAATTTTGATGTTGCTTTTCCCGGGGTGTGAACCTAGGGCATATGGTGTGGTAGACAGAGCACGCTACCATCACGCCACGGTGGCCACCAGTATTACCTATATAAATAAATTAGCGGTACCCGATAGATGATGTTCTGGGTCCCCCTGGTCCACATTTTGGTCTATATCTCGAAAACGCCTTCACATATACAACTAAGGGCCATTTCTTTTAAAACCCTTTTAAAACCCTCATTAATACCTTTAATTTGATACCCAAACACATTATATAGTCACCCCTGGTCCACCTTTATGGCGATAACCCGAAATGGCGTCAACCTATAGAACTATGGCCCACTCCCTTTTAAAATACTCTTCAATGCCTTCCATTTGATACCCATGTCATACAAACACATTCCAGGGTTACCATAGTTTCATTTTCCTACATAGTGATTTTCCCTTATTTTGTCTCCAAAGCTCTCAGCTGAGTATATATTGTTCGGTTACACCACAAATTAGCCTTCCTTATTTGTTTTCATTTCAATGGGGTAGGGATTGTCAAAAAAAAATGACAAACTCAAAATTAAACCAAAGCATTGAACTAATTTTCTTACAATACGCACAAATTTCAGAGTTTTATGTTTTCATTCCATTCCATTCGCCTAATACCAAGACGCACATTTTGACAATCTGAACAAAGGTATATTGTTGCTGTAGAGCTGAGCTAACCAGCTATCAAATTACTATTGTGTAAGCTAAATTGAGTTGTATGAACACCACTCAATTAAAATTGAAATTGCCTCAATTTATTTTTCTGTTTGAACATGGTATTAAACGGGTGATATTTTATAGGGCACACATATAATTTGCTTAATTGAGAAACGCTTTACGTTACCTCATGCAGGATAGACGCCATTCATTATATTATTGCCGCAAACCATTTTTACGCAAACAATTTGTGCTCCCCAACGAATATGTTTTTTTTTCATTTTATTATTTGAACACAATTAAATTTAGAAACGTAATAATTATCGCGCAGAGCTATTGTAAGCATCAAATCTCTGTATAATTTGTAAAATTGCACATTTGTATTCACACATAAATGAATACATGATTTTCGATTAACAGCAGTGATATGGTGTAAATGAATTTCAGCCACCCCCTTGTACTATTAAAACTTAAATACTACATCAGCACATTAAATATGAACTTTATACTTTACTCACGTCAATGCACCTGCCGCATTGTCAGCCTAACGATGCTCATTTAATTAAACAAAAACACTCGAAATTAAAGGATAATTACAGTTCAGGTATAGCAAAATAATATTGCAAACTATTTTGTATAAAATAATGCAAAGAAACAATTACCCTCGAAGCGACTCAAGGCCCAGCTGCTCTTGCGATTTGCGTTGTGCGCCTTTTTGAATTTTTTCTACAAACATGCGACCTACGCCGACTCCGAACAGCATCTGAGTTTTCACTGAGAAGCTTTTCATGACCGAAAAATGATTGGAGCGTTTGCCAAGCCACTACCGAGGGCCGACCTCGCTTAAAAAACTTTTTTCTATATTAAAATACTTGTTTCTAAATTTTTGATGTTGCTTTGTCTGGTATGTTAACCCAAGATCCTCGGTGTGGTGGGCGGAGAGTGATATCATAACACGACGTCTGCCGCGCATGTATGCAAATAGGCAAACATGCGGATTTATCCACCAAATATTAGTGCTCGTGCTGAAGAAAGATTAAGTGGACTACCAGATGCTAAGGCGAAAAACCAAAGGAACAGAGAACGCTTTCCACCCAGTGAAACCCTTTCAAGGGGTGCAAGCGCAATATATAGCTTCTCCAACCCAATGGTCAACCGCACCTACTCGTGGATAATCGTGTTACTCTAACAGTCGAGGATCTGGCGGGAGTAAGAGTGCAGTATGGCCTAGAAGGATTCATGTGTTCATACCAAATCATTTCCGAGATGGTGCTTGTTACGGAACGTACCGGATCTGCATCCAGCAAAAAACTATCAACATCGATAACACTTCCCGCGGCCTTTGGGGAGGGTCCTTATTGCTACAACAACAACAACAAGAACAACAACAACAACAACAATAACATAACGCTTTCCATCTGGTAGACCCAGCCCTCTTCCTTCCACGCTCCGTCCTGTTCTGAAGACACGTTCTGATCTCGAGCATCTTCCTTCCGCCTATCACTATCAATTCCATCACTGCTGCTTTTCTTTTCGCTTTGGTGTTTTGGATAGAGAGGTTTGCGCTATCTACGTTCTTGGCGAATGTACAAAAATCAATTAGATCTCGTTCACACCTAGATCGAAAAATCTTAAATTTTGAAACTGACCGGCTTCCCTTATTTTAGACCTACCGATCTGTATATTCCATTAAGTATGAGTCGCACTAATTGCGTAGGCTTGATAAAATGAAAAATTGTATTTTTTTGTTTTTTTGCCTTTCCTGAACATTAAAACTTTTTGAGTTTATCGCTGTTTAGATCTAG
This sequence comes from Eurosta solidaginis, assembly GCA_029619165.1. Taxonomy (NCBI): domain Eukaryota; kingdom Metazoa; phylum Arthropoda; class Insecta; order Diptera; family Tephritidae; genus Eurosta; species Eurosta solidaginis. The sequence continues at coordinate 13,714 of JARSSU010032381.1, forward strand.
GTGTGCGATATTTTGGATGGAAGTTGATAATCCAACAGTAGATAATCCAACAGTAGACCATACAGTGGTCGGTCTTATATGGAGTTGGTGGCCAAAAATATTTCCAGTAGAGATATCAACGTCAAACTTTGGTCAAGGCTTCACAAATATGTAAGAATTATTTTTCATAAAATTTGTGCGGGTGATACCTTCATACCGACCCACAACCACCCACTTTCACCGCATGTATACAAAAAGTAAGTAGATGTGGGGGCAAAGGTAGTAAGATGTGTCTATCGCAAATACAATGTTTAATAGGATTAAATAAAGAAATTGAAGTTATTAAAAGATCTTGCATACATAACAAACACAAAACAACAAACACACACAAAAGTTTACATTTGCATATCGTCGACTGGATAAAATAATTTAGTATGGTACATGTGAGCACATATAACATATGACAATAATTTATCAGAGTGATGCTATCAGAGAACTGTCGCAAAACATAGTTAGTGGCAGAAAATGGCAACTGATATTAACACATTGGAATCTTAAAACATTGACTAATAACAGGATATGAGCTCCAATGCGAGGATCGGTGAGTAACCCAACTAAAACTTTAACTGAATTTGAAATATTTATGCAAATAAACACTAATAAAGGCACTGGTGAAATTTTAAATAAAAACAATTAAGGAAGGCTAAGTTCGGGTGTAACCGAACATTACATACTCAGCTAAGAGCTTTGGAAACAAAATAAGTGAAAATCACCATTTAGCAAAATGAACCTAGGGTAACCCTGGAATGTGTTTGTATAACAAGGGTTTCAAATGGAAGGTATTAAAGAGTATTTTAAAGGGAGTGCGTCATAGTTCTATAGGTGAACGGAATTTCGGGATACCGCCATATAGGTGGACCAGGGATGACTCCAGAATGTGTGTTGTACGATATGGGTATCAAAGGAAAGGTGTTAATGAGTATTTTAAAAGGGTGTGGTGGGCTTTAGTTCTATAGGTGGACGCCCTTTTCGGGATATCGCAATAAGGGTGGACCAGGGTTGAATGAAAAAGGGCGGAGCCACGCCCATTTTGAAATTTTCTTTTATTTATGTATTTAGTTGCACCATATCATTACTGGAGTTGAATTTTGACATAATTTACTTATGTATATACTGTAAAGATATTAAACAAATCATAGAAAGGTCGCTGAAATCAACATCACTTGATATTAAATTTTTGTTAAAATTTGACTTAAAAAAAATTTTTTTTTAAAAGTGGGCGTGTTCGTCATACGATTTTGCTAATTTTTATAAAGCACACTTACATTAATAGGAGTAACGTGCCTGCCAAATTTCATCGTGATATCTTCAACGACTGCGAAATTATAGCTTGCAAAACTTTTAAATTACCTTATTTTAAAAGTGGGCGGTGTCACGCCCATTGTCCAAAATTTTACCTATTTTCTATTTTGCGTCATAAGGCAAACGCACCTGCTAAGTTTTATCGCTTTATCCGTCTTTGGTAATGAATTATCGCACTTTTTCGGTTTTTCGAAATTTTCGATATCGAAAAAGTGGGCGTGGTTGTTGTCCGATTTCGTTCATTTTAAACAGCGATCTAAGATGAGCGCCCAGGAACCGACATACCAAATTTCATCAAAATACCTCAAAATTTACTCAAGTTATCGTGTTTACGGCGGACGGAGAGACGGACGGAGGGACATGGCTAAATGAATTTCTTTTTTCGCCCAGATCATTTTGATATATAGAAGTCTATATCTATCTGGATTAGTTTATGCGGTTACGGATTACCGTTATGCGAACAAAATTAATATACTCTGTGAGCTCTGCTCAGCTGAGTATAAAAAAACAAACATAACAAGCTAAATATACTAAAATTATTTCAAAATGAAGTAAATACCTTTAACTTCTATATTCATTTTTACTTATTTCGATAAAATTATATTTTATGTATTTTTAAATAGTTTAAACTTGCACTTTATTTTTAACTTGCTCACACTGCAAAAACCAACTAATAGCGTAACCTCACTTTTGAAGCTATTTTTAAAAAGTACAGTTCGAAAACAATTAAACCAAATATACCTTTTAAAAGGCTGTTATAATAATGACACATTTGGTGCAAACTTTTCAGTTTTATTTTTTTTATTTTTGGTCTATGGAACCGACCACTGTGGATCAGTTGATAATCCAACAGCACCTTCGGCTTTGTTGTTCGTACCACGTCTTAGTCGTATGTGGGAGCATAATTGAGCAATCGTTATCTCCAAGAACTTCATCACTGCCTCCATTTCGACGTTTTCCATCTTAAAGTAATGCACTGCGGGTTTAAAACTTTTTGAATAGTTTTCAAGAAATACGCATTCAATTAGCTAATCGGTAAATACTTAAAAAATAAAGAAGGACGTTGTTTTATTAAAAACCAACCAACTGAACCCAAAAGTATATGTGCCACATGGAATGACGGCTAACGGTGCATACATGTAACGTGTTTTTTATTTAATATACAAGAGAGTTGCATACAGACAAAGAAACAAGTGAAACCAACTTAAGGGTATTAACAATGGGTTTATATTTCTTTTCCCTATAACTTTTTCAGTTCCTGAACCATTATTTCATTCTGAGCCACCGTCGGGTAGCTTCACTATTTTTATGTGTTAAGCCTGCTGTGGAAGACCAAATAAAACTTATTTTACCCCATCTAGCGTGGAGGTCACTAAGCACTCGTACAAGGCATCTTGCTCCACCTCTTTTTTATCCATGGGTGCACGCGCGCATATAGCTAACATGTTAAAGAATCTTGCCTCTAAACCGAACTGTTGCTAGTCATTTCATATTACAATATCAAAAAGTATGTAAGAGCATTAACGTTCACAAGAAATCATCGGGATGGGGTGACTATACATATTTATTTCATTTACGGTTACATGTGAAAACATAGATAGTAATGAAAAATCGGATGAGCTAGCTTGGGCAAAAACTCTGAAATCTTTACTGTAGACGTCCCAAATAGGTTAGGCGAGATGAAAACCAAGCTGGAAAGGTGGGACTCCAGCTGTTAGTGATGCAGTTTTCAGATAAAACAGGCGTATTTTTTTAAACTTATTTCGTGGTTTTTGATGACATTTTCAGTTAGTCGTCGACAGCTCTTTGGACACATTCAGTCAATGTTAGGTCTTTATGTACCGGTCAGCTCGATTTAACTTAACCTTGGTAAAACGGGTTCCAGATCTCAAAATAGGTATTTTATTTATTCAATCTCATACTAACTTATTTGCATGAGCAAATCATTACTTTTAGCAACACCAATAATGATCTTATGAAAAGCGGTTCACAAAGCCAACTAGCTACAATAATATTACTCATACGCCCTGTACCACTCCTTATAATCGTTCATTAGATGTACATTACAGCAAGCAGCATATCGATGCACCAAACTACTTACTCCATGTGACAAAAAGTACAAAGTTCCTGGGGAGTGATGCCATTTTTGAGTAAATCTTGATCATCTAAGAATGACTGTATACAAGATATCCCCCGGACACCCCAAAATCGTGAATTATGGGCAAAAAACTGCGTGTCTGTGGACTCCTACGATCCTATACGCTTGTTGATTATGAACCGATTTTCAGTTTCTTTACGGATTTAATAAAAATAGATTCTAAGCAAAAATAAAACCATTTTGGCCCAATTGCGGAACAGGAAGTTATCTTTTTAACTCAGAGTTAACTTAACAGGGGATAACTCATATATTTTTGATAAGTCTTTGAAATTCTGCCTTAGGTTGTCAAAAGAACTCGCACAGTTTTGTGATTTTCTCCTTTTTTTTTGGGATATTAGTTTAAGTAGATTTAGGTGAGCTCGCTTAGTGTGATACAAGAACTGCCCACGTATATTTGAACTTATATAAACAGGAAGTCAGAGGCATCGATATAAGTGCTTGGGAATTCTATCAAGCTCGCCACAGTGACTTTCCCCTGCAAAAACCATGTTGGGATGATTTTAATATGAGTTAATTGAATAAGCTTTTTTCTAATAATGGATTGGAGCAATCAAGGTAAGGCATTAAGATTGCAATGCCTCTTACGTTTATGACATACGATTTGCTACCCTTTTTATAGAAAAGTATGATGAATGTTTCTCTTCCAGATCCCAGGAGTTATCCTTAGGTTTAGTAATGCATAAATAAATCAATCGAAGGTCAAAAAAGAAATTGAGCACCATTTTGAGAATAATAATAGGGATGCCAAGGTTGCTGTTGTCGCCAGGGACGTAGAGAGAAAATCCGGGCTCGGGACTAAACAATTTACGGGCCCCTATAAAAAATCCACTAATACATTTGATTAATTTGAATTACTGACGTCTCATTCATTAATCATTATTGATGGATTATATCAAAAAAAATTTTTGCTACATCAACTAAATGATTTTTGGACTAAGAGCTGAAAATAAAATTAACACAGAATATTTACTATTTATACTATTTTGTTGTAACGTAGAAATAAAATTCTCTTTCATCAGCCACATATTGTTTCAAATAATCTTTTCTAGTTATTTGGTAACATTTTAATACATTTATGATAATTTAATTAGGATTATAAATTTGAATTATTCAATATAGAAGGTTCGGATATCAAAGAGTGACTTTTCTTTGCTTTTTTTTGCCGCAAAATTTTTTAAAATAATATCAAAATTTAACTGTCTTGCCAAAACGGATACAACACAAAGCGTGGCAAGTCCTGAAACTCCTCTTGAGATGAACACGATCTATGAAAGTTTTGATTCTTGCAAGGACGCTGAAAGAACGTTCTGCACTAGCTACAGTGACAGGTACAGTGCAAAAGAAACGTAAAGCAGCATAAATGTTGGCGAAAATTGTATACAGATTTTGAACATAGATGGCATTTACCAATTTCTCTTTTGAATGTCCGGAAACTTTGGCGAGATGTTCAATTGAATAGCAACTGTTTTGCATTTGTTTAAAATTGTTTCCCATTGGTTCCTGATTAACTTCAAATCAGCTAATAAGGCATCTAGACGTCGGACCTCAACATCTATGTTGGCATCTCTAGCTTGGAGGACCACGTTTTTTTCATTAATGGTAGTCAGTATTTTGAACCAAATTGAGGACAGCAAGAAACATTCGAACTTGTTGATGTACTTGAGAATGCCGGTAACATCTCCGTATTCTTGCGCAGTCAAATTTGGCTTTTGTCTAAAAGACTATGAAGAGATCTCGGTACATTTTTTTTTGAGGATGTCCCATCGTTGTGGAGTGCTGCTTAAAATAGTAAAATATTTTTGTGCAACTCCGAAGAAAGTATTGCAGCCGTACAACATTCTGCAGAATCAACACCACATAAATTGAGGACTATGGGTTGCACAAGGCGAGTAATCAACATTCGAGCTTTTGTCGAGAATGTGACGTAGTGCTCCGTTGTAAGCTCCTTTCATATTGGCGCCGTTATCGTACCCTTGTGGACGACAATCTTTTAATGGGATTTCATGTTAACTAGATTATGGCAAATCGGATCAGCGATTTTCTGACCAGTTCCTTGGTTACAACTCACGAAGCCAAAAAGCGTTCTGCATTGTAAAATTTGTTGCTTTCGAATTGAAATAGAGTTAGCGTTACGTTCATTTAGTCAAAGTGACTAGCATCAGGCGTAGCATCAACGATAATAGCAAAATACTTGGCTTTCTTGCGTTGATCTAATATAGTTTCCCTCATGTGTTTTGCACAAATTTCTATAAACTCGTTCTTAATTTCTGTGAACTTGTAAATATTTGTGCTGCTGTTGCAAAATCCTAACTTTCTCCAAATGATCTCTAAGTATTGGATCATAATGGCTTATGAGTCCTAAGATGCCCAAAAAATGTCCATTGTTTCGTTCACCAAGATATATACTTCGCCTCTTTCACCCAAAAATAAAATAGTGTCCAAAATTCTATATAAAATTTCTTTCCGCTTTCGAGTTTCAGTGATTAGCTGTTCATTGATAAGTGTATAAAATGTAGCCTCCTTTTGAATTACATTTTGTAAAGATCGCCATTGAATATACATTTATGTGGTCTTGAGTATTTTCGTATGCTGGCAGTTTATCGTATAGCTTCTTCCATACCTGGAATTTCGAATATCCGCCAGGACAACCAATTTTAGGTCGATTTAAAGTATTGGTGCTTAATAGACGACATGGTAGGCAATAAAAAGCTTTGCGACTGGCACTCCACACTAACAAGTCACGCTCCACTTTCTCTCCATTTGGCAAGATTCTGTTTAACAATGAGGTAGGAAATGCCTCGTCACGAAAACCACGTGGAGAAATAACAGGACACTTTTGATGACTTCGACGAATTATTTCGTTGATTTCTTCAGATCGCAAAAATTCATTATTCACGGTACGGATATCGAAGTCGTCTAAATAATCTGGACTTTTATACAGAGTTGGTGGTATTGTTGGAAGACTTTTTGAAGATGAACTTTCATCAGTATCACCACGAAAACTTTTCGATTTCGAATTCATGTAAACATATATTTTTGTTTGGTGTGTTTATTGTCTCCTCACTGTTCGAAGGCCAAGGCAAAAATGTGAAAAATCATGATCAATATTCGTTGCTTTTGAAACTCGGCTTAAAATTGAACGTGGAACACTAAAGACTCTCCTGAATTATCTTAGTGCCTCTAATCGCGGGCCCCCCTGAGACCCCGGCCCGGGGAATCCCCCCATTCCACTCCAATTTCGACGGGCCTGTTGAAGCGATAAAGGCTTTTGGGGAGTGTTGTCGTCTCTGATACTCCTTTGCCGAATATAAATCCAGTACGTTTCGGTACAAGTCCAATTATCTTGGTAAAGATTTATAACGATTACACTCAGGGTTGAGTCATTTTGAAATGAAAACAAATCAAATAAAAAATAAAAATTATATAATAAATAAATTCATCATTTGATTGGTTTTGGGGGACTCCCTCGGGGTCCTCGGAATGACCTACGAATGACCCCGAAATGACCCCGAGGGAGTCCCCAAAACCATCCCGGAATGACCTACGAATGACCCCGAATGACCCTGAGGGAGTCCCTAAAACAATCCCGAAATGACCTACGAATGACCCCGAAATGACCCCCGAGGGAGTCCCCAAAACCATCCCGAAATGACCTACGAATGACCCCGAAATGACCCCGAGGGAGTCCCCAAAACCATACCGGAATGACCCCGAAATGACCCCGAGGGAGTCCCCAAAACCATCCCATGACCTCGAATGACCCCGAAATGACCCCGAGGGAGTCCCCAAAACCATCCCGGAATGACCTACGAATGACCCCGAAATGACCCCGAGGGAGTCCCAAAACCATCCCGGAATGACCTACGAATGACCCCGAAATGACCCCGAGGGAGTCCCCAAAACCATCCGATATGACCTACGAATACCCCGAATGACCCCGATGGAGTCCCCAAAACCATCCCGAATGACCCCGAAATGACCTCGAGGGAGTCCCCAAAACCATCCCGGAATGACCCCGAAATGACCCGAGGAAGACCCCAAACCATCCCGAAATGACCTACGAATGACCCCGAAATGACCCCGAGGTAGTCCCCAAACCATCCCGGAATGACTACGAATGACCCCGAAATGACCCGAGGGAGTCCCTAAAACATCCCGAAATGACCTACGATGACCCCGAAGTGACCCCGAGGGAGTCCCCAAAACCATTCCGAAATGACCTACGATACGATGACCCCGATGGATCCGCAAAACCATCCCGTGAATGACCCCGAAATGACCCCGAGGGAGTCCCCAAAACCAACCCGGAATTGACCCCGAAATGACCCCGAGTGAGTCCCCAAACCATCTCGAAATGACCCTACGAATGACCCCGAAATGACCCCGAGGGAGTCCCCAAAACATCCGGAATGACCTACGAATGACCTTGAAATGACCCCGAGGGAGTCCCTAAAACCATCCCGAAATGACCTAAGAATGACCCCAAAATGACCCCGATGGAGTCCCAAAACCATCCCGGAATGACCCCGAAATGACCCCGAGGGGAGTCCCAAAACCATCCCGAAATGACCTACGAATGACCCCGAAATGACCCCGAGGGATGCCCCAAAACCATCCCGGAATGACCTACGAATGACCCCGAGGGAGTCCCTAAAACCATCCCGAATGACCTACGAATGACCCCGAAATGACCTCGAGGGAGTCCCAAAACATCCCGGAATTACCTACGAATGACCCCGATGGTGTCCGCAGAACCATCCGGAATGACCCGAAATGACCCCGAGGGAGTCCCCAAAACCATCCGAAATGACCCCGAAATGACCCGAGGGAGTCCCCAAAACCATTCCGAATGACATAGAATGACCCCGAAATGACCCCGAGGGAGTTCCAAAACCATCCGGAATGACTACGAATGACCCCGAATGACCCCGAGGGAGTCCCAAAAACCATCCCGGAATGACCTACAATGACCCCGAAATGACCCCGAGGGAGTCCCAAAAACCATCCGAATGACCTACGAATGACCCGATGGAGTCCCAAAACCATCCCGAAATGACCCCGAAATGACGCGAGGGAGTCCCCAAAACCATCCCGGAATGACCCCGAGGGAGTCCCAAAACCATCCCGAATGACCTACGAATGCCCGAAATGACCCCGAAGGAGTCCCCAAAACCATCCCGGAATGACCCCGAAATGACCCGAGGGAGTCCCCAAAACCATCCCGAAATGACCTACGAATGACCCCGAAATGACCCGAGGGAGTCCCCAAAACCATCCCGAATGACCCAAAATGACCCCGAGGGAGTCCCCAAAACCATCCTGAAATGACCCCGAGGAAGTCCCCAAACCATCTCGAAATGACCCCGAAATTACCCGAGGAAGTCCCCAAAACATCCGAAATGACCCCGAGAGAGTCCCCAAAACCATCCCAAATGACCTACGAATGACCGCAAATGACCCCGAGGGAGTCCCAAACAATCCCGGAATGACCCGAAATTACCCGAGGGAGTCCCAAAACCATCCCGAAATGACCCGAGGAAGTCCCCATATCATACCGAATGACCCCCGAAATGAGGATCCGCAGGGTAGTCCCAGAATTACCCCCCAACCGCCCAAAAAAACCCAAAGAATACTCCCCAAAATCATCTCAATATTACCCTAAGAAGCTTCAGAACTACACACGAACTGGTTTACGCATATGGGTATATTTTCAGGGCATCTCGATGGTTTATTTTTTTATTTTTGGATAACTGAATAAAAACTAAAATTTGTATTGTTATTCCAATTTTGTAAATAAGGATAATAACTCAACTCTTTATTCAAATTTTGCAAAAATAAGAATGAGAGGTTATCATCAATCAGAATATTTTGAATAACGAGAAAATGTTATTCATTATTCAAGAAATGCTTGAATAAAAAATAACATGTTATTCATCACTCAAGTTTTCTTGAATAATGAATAAAAATTATTTTTTATTTTTTCGTCAATGGTTATTCAAATTTGTTGATAACGCCCATCCCTGATAAAATGAACCTTCTGGGCCAAACTTGAATGAGCTGAAGCAGTAGTAGTGTGCATGGCTAGCTAGGTGGTAAATCAGCAATACCGCAATATTCATTCAATGAATGCTCTCGTTGAATTTTTCCGTGAATCAATTTTCAATTCAGCTATTCCAAGGCTACAAAATATTCGCTGTAAATTTTAGGTATTCCAAAATAAGGTTAGGCCATGACGCAAGAAAACCAGACAGGTGAAGGCAATATTAGAAAATAGGGTCGCATTTGACAAAACTCGCCCTCATAAATTAAAGTGTTGCATCTTCGCTTATCCGCAGCATTGATTTTTTCAGTATCATACAAAAATATTACATAAGGCCTCTCTGCTGGAGGGTTTATTCCTTTTTCTAAGAGGGTTCTAAGGTTTAAATCACGAACTGAATGACTGAATCTTCTGAGTTTCACATTGCCATCAACTAAAAAATGGTAAAATACTACTGATTTCAATGAGATGAATGATCATCTATAACAATATATGAAGTTGCGGATGAGTATCTGGTAGGTTTGTAAATGAAAACTCGAATTGACGGTATACGGTCCCATGACCCAACATTTCTATGTAAACAACATTGAAATAGACTTATTGAGCGGAAAATAGTTGGCTGTTTAAAAATATATAGAGGCAGAGGGTTTACAGCAACGTTGCATCAACAAATCAGAGCTAAAGATTTACTGATGCCAAAAAATTTGGATCCCGCATTATATTTTCTTTAAAAGCTCTGGCCATCCCTGAAAATATTTAGACAAATATAAAATACTTCCAGCCGTATGATCAAACCCGACCGTATTGTTTTGAATTTCTTATCTATCCACCTGCCTCTCCTATCTCTAACCCTCCTTATATTTTAATGCATCTGCCTCCTGCAGTTTCTAGCTTACCATATTTGGCTTATTCAATTTTCCTATCCTTTTGTTCCTTCGTAAATCTTCACGCTTTTCTTCTAACTCTTTAGCTCTTGCTCCTGTTCCAGGCTATCTCTCCATCTTATCCTTATTCTTAATCTTCCTATTAACTCCTTTTTCTCCTCTGTCTCAAATCATGACCCTTATTCTTACTTATACTCTCACTCTCCATCCACCTCTTATTCTCTTTAATTTTCCGACTTCCGTTCAACTTTCACTAATTTTCTTCCATTTCATCTATTCTTTCTTCACTTTCTTTTTGCTTTTCCCAAGTGGGAGATATCGATTTTGGCTTGTGTCCACACATAACATTGCTAAAGGCCTCCCTACTACTTTAAATTCATGACCGGATTACGAGGGCCGTCAATTTTTTGTTATTGTACTACTGACTTCAGCTGTCTGGATTTATGGCGTCACGGGTTAGGCAAATACAACTTTTGTTATAATTTTTTTTTGTTCTTTTTAAGCTAAAATGTTCCGAACTTCTAAATATTTTGATCTGTTCGCACTATCTGTTTTATGCTTTTTACTTCGCGTTAAACCTGCTGCTGGTATATCCAGATATAAATTAATACTTACATAAGAACGCGTGCAGCATGTAGATGAGCAGTGCAGGTTCACATGCATGAATGCTTGACATACTCCTACCTATGTATATATGTTGTGGTTGGGGACGTGTCAAAGGAGGCAACAACATTCATAACAGAGCGGAGAGCTGTCGCTATGCAAAGGGCGTGTAAATATTGTCCACTTATAGGCGTATCCAATGAACTTAATTATGTTTTTGTTGATACAAAAAACACGACTATAGCTGGGCGTTAAAGGCTGTTCGCCGAATGGTAAAAGGATGCGCAGCAAAGCGGATACATAGCCGACAACGGACATGGAAACGGATGGGAATGTAATTGAAATTGTAAAATGACGCTGAACGTGCGAAAATACAAGCACGTACCTACTTCCAAATGCGCGTATGTCAGTATATTGATAGTATATTTAAAAGTCTCGTCACATAAGCAGCTTTTTCATATAGATGCGTTTTGAGTCTATCTTATGCATTATGAGTAGATTAAGCGTATTTTTATGGAAAACGGTAGACTGAGTGACACTGGTGCCATCTGACATGAAAAAGTAGCCAACTTGCAACTTTTGTTACAAGCAAAGTATAAGAAAAAGAATTTGATATTGGCTTTGGCTAAGGGTGCTGACACACTTTGCAAGTGAATTATTTTTCCCAATCGTTGGTAACTTTTCTAACATTTCTCGCAAATAAAAACTGCAATATAACAATTAATATGACACAAAATATGTTAGCAAGAATTTTTGTTGTATAGGGAGAATGTTTATAACAGTGCTTTGGGAAAATTTTGCATGTGAATGGCCAAAGCGAAATAAATTTCAATTGCCAAGTGTGAAGTTCCTACATATTTATAAAAGCAACATCTTAGTGGATTGTAGAGATATTACTGAATTCACAAGCTTTAACATAAGCATCTATATGAACAATTTCATTGTGCCGCGGCTTAAGTGAATGTGCGTGTAAGTGTGACTGAATGGCTGACAACTACTCTTACCACAGACACGCAGAGAAGCCAGTTATGTATTTTTATACTCAGCGTGCTTTGCACACAGAGCATATTGAATTTAATTGGATAACGGTTTGGTTGTACAGGTATAAAGGAATCGAGATAGATATATACTTTCATATATCAAAATCATCAGTGTTGAAAAAAAATTTGATTGAGCCATGTCCGTCTGTCTCGCAAACACGATAATTTGAGTAAATATTGAGATATCTTCACCAAATTTGTACAAGAGCTTATCTGATGATAACCACGTCCACTTTTTATATATATAACATTTTGGAAAACACAAAAAAACCTGATTATTTAGTAAATAATACACCTAGAATGTTGATATTTGACATGTGGACTGATATTGAGCTCTTGATAAAAATTTGAAAAAAATGTTTAAAATGGGCGTGGCACCGCCCACTTGTGTAAAATCAACTTTACAAATATTATTAATCATAAATCAAAAATCGTTAAACCTATAGTAAAAAAATTCGGCAGAGAGGTTGCGTTACTTAGGGATGCTTTAAGAAAAATTAAACGAAACATCCGTTGAGGACACGCCCACGTTTATATGCACTCTTGACACAGCATC
>JARSSU010032382.1:0-13094 GCA_029619165.1 Eurosta solidaginis
CTGCGGGATATGGTGCTCAACCTATTGATTTGCATTAATACACCCAATTTCAAGTTTGTTATGTAATTCAATGTAGTTATTACAACATTTTTTACATAACATTAGACCTGACACTTTTCTATAAAATTTAATAAATGGCTATTCCTTGTTAGCGTCGGCTAGTTGATATTCATCCGGTTAGGTGGAGCCCAACTTTTCTGAATTCTTGTGTCAAATTCACATATTTATATTTAAAATGTCGTAAGAGCGGGTTGAAACTAAATGCCTTGGATTCTAAGTTTTAGTTAAATATTTTTTTAAATAGAATTTGCTACCAACGACTTATTTGCAACAATAATTTATGGTCTTGGCTGATAAGTACATAGTAAAATAAAAATAGGCCAGTATTATGAGGACCATTGTGAAACACAAATATACCATTACCCCTCCCTCTGTGATATCATACTCCACGATCTGATCTAACAATATCCAAAAGGAATTCTAGGCAAGCTGTCTGCACCCTTTAACGCCGGGCGGTGTACATGAGGTTATCACCCTTACCAGTAAGGCTGTTCCTCGTAAGGAATCCTAAAAGTGTAGAAATTTAATGTGACGGAATCTCCTAATATCCCATTTCGGCCAGGTTGTCTTAGATGTCGCCACGTGAGATTTGTAACCATCTACCGTTGATTTGGTCGGTAGATAGACCTTTTAAGCATTAGCTTACATATAGCCAAGCTTATACTTAAGCCATCTTTGTTAGGAGGAATCTGTTTTAATCATGCTCTGCCTATCAAAAATAACAGAACGTTGCCCAAGGTAGAATAAAAAACGATCGGAATAGTCATGTGCCGGCGTTGTCTTTTGACATCGTTTTACGATGATAAAACATGCAACTGACCCTTTTTCCCCAGCAAATGTTAATCCTCGATAGGTTCTTCCATCATAACGTCAAATAACCCGCGGTATACAATCAGTTTCATATGTTTGGCGTTGTACCCCATTTTTTTAGCTTATGGCTCTTTTTGGCTTTAAATTATGTTATGCTCCATTCCCAGAATTATCCAAAACTATGCCCATGAATTTGCTTTTTCGACAAGACTAGATTACTTAGTTCCGAAAGTTTAATCGTTAGTGTAAATAAGAAGATCCACTTATCGGAAAAGCCGAGATATTGACTTCTTCAGCCACGAAATTCCCATTTGTGTCAGAGATATACTAAATCTACATATACTGTAGCAATGCAAACGACAAACTCAAACGCAGAGAAGCTTGCAAGCTTATGAGTATTCCGAGATCCGAAAATCTCGCAAGAATTACGTTTTCGCTCCACGACTCTTAAATCTCGCATGTGGCGATAAAAAAAATAAAAAAAAAATAAAAAGAAAAAAAAAAAAAAAAAAAAACAAAAAAAAAAAAAAAAAAAAAAAAAAAAAAAAAAAAAAAAAAAAAAAAAAAAAAAAAAAAAAGAAAAAAAAAAAAAAAAAAAAAAAAAAAAAAAAAAAAAAAAAAAAAAAAAAAAAAAAAAAAAAGAAGAATTGTAAGCTCCGTCTTCTCCTCATCCTCATTTGCTAAACCTCCCAACGCCCAATTATTTCCAATGCCTACCTCAACCATCAAGTTTCATGTAGAAAGTTAATTCGGCCTTCAACGTTCCTTTATCTATAGAGTCTAAACATTCCAGAAAAAAACAATGCCCTTAAATCGGAGTCTTCAAACTTTCACCATAGTCTTAAGCAGAAAAGTGAGCTGTCCATGCCCAGTTTCAGCCTTTTAATCTTCCCACAGTGGCGGACACTAAATCTAGTACAACAATCTCCTTCGGTATTTCTTGCGATATTATATGTATTTATTTATTTATTTATTACACGGCTTTCTTAAGCTTATCTTAAATCTATTTTAACATGTTTAATATGTCTTCTGGACTATGCATCTGGAATAGTTACATCTCTGTCCTACCGTAGAGTACTATGGATGGGAGACTCCAGATCATGCGAACAAAGTGTTGTGCTAGTGTAGTATGTAGGCATCTTACCATGCTAGTAATGCGCGAAGGCAACATCTGCGCGCGCGATGCACTGAGTTAATCGGCGTGATGCGTTTAGTATGTGCTTCGGCAACACTTTTTGTGTCTGCGTACAAGAGCTTGGAGTCTCTGGCGCTACATAGCAGAATGAGTTTCGCTGTGCACTTCGATCGATGCTATGGAGCCCCGCCTGTCCAGCACTAAATTGGTAGTGTTCTCTACAATAATGTACCAATTTTGTTTAATCGTGAGTGACATGATTTAATATCATCGGTAGTTCGTTATAGGATGTAAGGCCTTTATAAGATACAGATTACATTGTCTGCTTCAGTTTATATAGCCGGCAGATAATCTCTTTTTAGTACGAGTATTTACAGAGTGCATATCTTTTACATATTTTACTAAAGACCCGCAAACTGTTCTGCCCAAATTTGCATCTTCTGCTTACATTTTAATGACTTTTTCCCTCTAATTATGCCCTCACCCCCCCGCCCTCTTTCAACCACTTTTTCCTAATCCTTTTAGTCACTCCCCCTCCGCGTTTGTCGCGCTTCATCTATCGCATCGGCGCTCATTCTAGCGCTGTCTCAGTCGCCTCTCTCTCCGGCGCTGCGTCGCAAGTGCTGTCTCTATTGCGGCGTCATTCCGTATTGCCTCTCACGCAGAGGTGTATGTATCTTGTTCCAGTCCCAGTCCCAGTCCCACTCCGAGTCTCAGTCCCAGTCCGTCTCTGGTCTACTTCCCTCTCCCGGAAAAAAGGAGTCGTAAATACTAATATTACCTATATAGGCAAATTTATATACCAAACTCAGGCAAGTCGAATAGGACGTATGTAAATAGGTATGTTTGAACAAATCGACCGACGCATCTCGTCAAACACCGGCGACCAACTAACACACATTTTAGCCTTTCTTTAATTATCATATATAGATATTTTTATTTTTCACCACTTCACTATAATAATTAAAAACGAATGCAATATTCGTAACTTTCGAAATTCGGCTAAAAAATTCCACATGAAACAAATAAAGAGAAGATAAAGTTGCTGCAACTGTTTCGTGGCATTGAAAGGGCCTGTCAGCGGAAATTTTACGACATTCCAGAGTACGAAACGGAAACATTTATGAAACATTGATGGCTGCTGTAAACGACGTTATGGAGCGAGCATAGGAAACAATATTCCAAATTGAGTTGCAAAACCCGTCACCAAAGATCTAATGAGACTTTGCATGAGTTGCCTCGGATGTTGAAAGGTTAGCTCATCTCGCAAAATGCGGACCGCACTCCGTGGCTACACTGAAAGGGTAAATAGCTCCGACTTTATAAATTGGCATACGGGACGCGAAAACAAAGCGAGATACATACGCAAAACCCACAAAACCCCCAAAAACGCTTCACAAGCTCTGATTCAGGAAACAGCGCGCTCGTGTAAGCCAGTTTTCAAAGCACGCCCGTGTGGAGGTAAAAGACCAGATGGGTAGACACAATTTTGGAAGCACTGAAGGGAATCACAACAGAAAAATGACGAGCTATAAATGTTTCAAGTGCGGCAACCCAGGTCACATTGCACGTCATTGCGATCTTGGTCTAATAGTTCCAACAATGTGGGTGGCCGAAACGCAAAGCTGGCGGAAATGAGCTAGAGCGGTAAAAGACGAAACTTGTCCCGCGCTATTGATGTCCTGTGATATCTGTGTCGCAAATTGTAGAAATCGAGCATGTCTTACCGTCAGAAGGTAAGGTGGATGGGCACCGAACAATACTGACTGTAAATACGGGCGCATCTCCTTCCTCGATCCGATCTGATTGGTCACAGGGAAGTAAACCCGTTACCTGGAGCAAGTTGCGTACGGTCACTGGCGAGTATAACCAAATTCAGGTGAGACTGATATGTGAATTATTAATTGGGAAGGTCATGGTTCTTACACAAATTTGTTGTGGCGAAAATTGTTGATGAAGTTATTTGGTATGGGATTTTCTTGTTATCCATGACATCAAGATCGATATGCAGAGAAGGTGATGCGTTATGAGAACCAACTCTGCCACTTAACTTGAGTTTGGAAAAGGGTTCAGCATAATCGCGGTACTGGTGGACAAGACTCGACGAAGCCACTAAATTCAGGTAAAGTTATGGAACAAATGGGCCAAACAAATCAAAACCGAAGGTACCTGCGAAAGAATCACTGGCATTGCAAACCTAATGGACCACAACGAACCGAAGCAACGAATTTCCCAGAAAGAATGCGAGGGTAAAGTTTTGTTTTTTCAGCCAGCGCGCACTTCTGTTGGGAAAACGTCGGAACGATACTGAGTGTGTGAAGCCAATCTGTCAAGACACAGCTCTACAAGGTAGTTCTTCATTGGCAAGCACAGAATGCGAGGAGAACATCCAGAATAATGCTAGTAAGATGGAACACGACGGTTCGAACAAGAAAAGTACATTCGGAATGTTTCCAGAGGAATTTGGTACTGCTACTACAACCTCACCGGCGAAAGTGCCCCATCCAAATATCGGTGCAGTTGGGAAGAGCCGCGTACAGAGTTGCGAGAGACGATCATGATGTCGATCTACCGCATACAGCAATTGGCAATCACGAAATAGAAGAGTGGTACATTGCCGAGGCTAGCAACGTTTAGAATCGAGAGTTTGTCTGACCGGAACGATAAAACTTATGTGGAGAGCAGTGTAACTAATGTTCAGCATCACTGAGCCGATGCTATCTCTCTAATGACCAAAAAATTAGAGTTTTGAGTATAAATTGTGGTTTGTGTGTATTGAAATAGTAATTTTTAATTGTAAATATTCGGCGTTCCCTTTAATTGAAAGTATTAGAGTGACTATGTTTTATTTCGAAACACATATAATTGTTACGAATATTAGCAAACTAAGGAGTGCTGCCGAGCTCCTAACCGATCTAAGCAGTGGACTGGAATGCACATCATAATTCAATCATTATGTATCTACATAACGAATCAATAATTGGCGTCTACACATATGTACACATTCCGACGAGCAACATTTACATACAAGGCAGCGTGAGATGAGTATGTCAAACCTCGATGAATTTTAACTTATACGCTTATTGTGTGCGGGAGACGGTAACACTACAAACGCCATGCCATATATCCCTTATCTGAGTTGTCACAAGAGAGAAGCAATATTTGTGCACGTAGTTGTGGCTGTGATTTTGTCGGGCCGAAACAACTAGTAACTTCTGTAAATACTGAAGAGCACTAGAAGTATGTCAGGCGTAACTATAAAACGATGCAGGCGAGTACAAGAAGTATTCAGTTTGATTTGAGTTGTCGAAGCAGTTCGACAAATTAAAACGATATCTAGCGCGACCATAGGTCAGTATTATTTTTGAATAGTAGAGTTTCATTGAGCTATCATCATTGTGGTTAATTAAGCAAGCTAATTCGTTGCAGCATTTGAGTGTATTGTGACGTACTTTAATAAAGGCCATTTTGCATTATTACAATTGGAGTTATTATTCAACAGTTAGTGATACGAACTTAGCAGAGATGCAAATAAGAGGATTTGCAAGTAAATTCGTTAACAAATATAAAGAAAACCTGACGCAGAAGAATCGCAGAAGATTTTTAATCCCTGAAGAGACCACAATAAACGGGCGAAAACGGTCGGCACTAAAATAATAAAGGCGTTTTTTCTGATTATTTTGACTGCAACACCCGTTAAAGAAATTATACATAAAAACAAAACGTCGGTAGTATCAACATGACTATTAGTTGGAGCATGATGCAGATATGTAGATGATCAACTATGATTACACTAATTCTGGCATGGGTCAGAATAAACACCTTTCACTTTTAAATTTACTGCTGATTTTATTGCCATCAGCAAGTTTATCTAGAGACATATTAACATACTGACAAAGCGTTTTAATTAATGATTTCTTTCTCGATAGGGTAATCAGAATTTTATAGAGCTAAACAAACGTATTCTATAGTCGATAAACACTGTAACTAAATTTCTTAAGCGATCCGGCCATAACATTCTAATTTATATGGAACTAAACAATAAAATATGCTACAAAAACTTGATTTTAGACGGCAGAGTGTTTACCCTGAGAGCCACACTTTAGATTTCATTAGAACAATTTAGATTGTAGAAGTATGGAATATTTTAAATAAATACGTGAATGGTTAAAGACTGATAAGTAATAATTCTTTAATACCACGGTAAAGGCATTCAAGTTGCTTAGAGACAATTGCTTTAGATCAGGCGCTGAAACTGTTATTCCTTTTATAATCTATGCCTTTCCAAAACTATTAATTTGGACTTTAATTATATTTGGATCAAGATAAAAATTATTTTCGATTTTTCATTTTTGAGTCCAATAGAACTAGTTAAACTCGACTATTTTATGTTATTTTTAAAAGTTCACGTTTAACTAGTTCTATCAGACATCAAAATAATGTACAGATTGTATTTTTATATGTGGAACTTTTATGGAAAAGTTCGAAATAAAAGTATCATGATTTGACAGGATATTGCTATAGAGATAGCTGGGAACTCAAATATTTTCACCTTAGTAACGAATTTTTTTGACCAGGACTTTTTTTTTGACTCCGTAAAAAAATTATTATTTTCCGTCTGCTTTAGATCATATCATGTTTCTCATTTGTCACTCGATCAACTCTAGCATGCCGACCAATGTGTTAATATACTGTACGATTTTACTTGCAAATCCTCTATTTTCAACCCTCTGCTATTTCGTACCCCGCTAAACTGTTGAATAATAACTCCAATATTGTATATTATGCAAAATGGCCTTTTACAGTACTCACAATATAACACTGATACTTTGCAACGAATTGCTTGCTTAATAACCACACTGATGATAGCTCAATGCAACTCTAGCTATTCAAACATAATTCATGCTATAGCTCGCTAGATAGGCGTCTTAATCGAAATGCCCGACATCTCAAATCAGACGAGTTACTTCTGTGCTCGCCTGCCCCGCTTTATAGTTTAGGCAGCTGCATACTCTAGGCTCTCTCTGATTTCCAGAACTTACTAGTTACTTTCGGCTACAAATCGCCAGCCACAACTACGTGCACAAATTATTGCTCTCTCTGTGACACTCAGATAAGATATATGCATGTGTTTGTGCATGTGCCGCTCCGCTGCTCGTATACGTACATGTACATATATGTAGACGCATTATTGTTTCGTTTATGTAGATACATACTAGATGAATATTGATGTGCATCACGTCACTGGTAGGCATCGGCTTAGAGACGATAGCTCATCGCTCAGTGCTGCTAACATTCGTTACAATACCAACTGCTTTTCCCCATTTTCTTTTCGGGATGAAATGTAAGTGCGCCCATCTTTTGTCTCTACTCATTTATATCCTGGGCAAAAAAAAGGCAGAACTTTAAGTCTCGTTAATAAAGGCTTATATTATATCAATAACATCAGCATATGCCACAATTATGTGTCTTCCGATATAGATGTCTACCATTGTGCTTTAGATCTGGCTACTCTATTCATATTTGACAGTAGAAAGTTAAAGAATAGCTCGTATGCGTACCCCTTGTCTGTCCATTTAGTTAGGGAAATGCTTCAAGAGCCTTTTATCAATCCTTACGGAGCAGATGGTGTTACCTCAATGTCATTTGGTAGAGCTTTCGTGGGGAATGCAAGGATAAAGTTCTGCCACGTAAATTGAGTGTTAATACACACTTCAAATAACAGGGGAGCGACAATCTCCGAAGGTTTTGACGGGGGGGATTATCACTGTTGGGAGTCTTTTTCTGGATACAGATTATATACGTTCGCTTTTCCGATAGCAAAAACATCAATAACGGTACAAGCCCGACCATCTTGAGACAAGTTATTGGCTTGCTATTTAGAGCATTGCTGAAACGTTATAAACACTTTGCCGTTTTATGTAATTAATAAGGCGGCTTATATGAATTCGATTTCAGTTGCTTTACTAAAATTTGTAGCCATTCAATTAGTTCAAGTAAACCACAACAGTAATCTTTGTCTATGGGGATCATACATGACTCTCACCGTGAATTTTTTTCGCTACGCATTTTTAATGTTTGTACCATTATAAATTAATTTGTTTATTTTTAAGCACAAAGTATACCTGCTTCCACTACTGGCTATGTTCACACATCATGTCTGGATATTTAATTGATGAGCTGAAACGTCGTTTAAAAAACATCGATCGGAGATTCAAAGCAGCACAAGACCAATTTTAGAAGGAAGCCATAAGGAACAAAGAGTTATTATTTTGGGGGCTCAACTGCAAATAATGTGAAGCTACTACAATTATGTGTAGCCATGTGATTTAGAGTTCATTAGACCACCTCATTTAAAATCTGTTGAAACTTGTCATCGGGGTTAAATCGAGTTCAAAATTTGAAGTAGAAAGGAAATAAATCGTAGTGAGTACACTATTAAAAAATTTGAACTTAGTTTCAAAAAAATTAAACTGGGGGTGGGAGGGGGTGGTTTGTCATTAGGTTTTGAGTGGGGGTTTCGAAACAACCATGTTCTCAACGTTAACTGCCGAGCCATGACGTCATAAGTCCAGTTTTCTATTAAGTGTAGTTTAGTGTAGTTTTCAAAAATCCCATACTAACGAAGATGGGAGAAAGGGGAATTGTGAAATAGAATTAAATTTAGTACTTTTTGTGTCAAGCGTTAATACAGTTTTTGTACATTTTTCATGAAATATTTCGAATATTAATTTATAGTTTATGGTAGACTCTTCGAATATCCTCTGTGGTCAAAAAAGTCAACACAAAAGACAGAATTGGAGAAAAAAGTGTATGCCATTTCATATTTTTGAAAGGAAATTTATTTGTATGGTTTTTACTACAATTTTTCCTCTGAATAAAAAAGTAAGTTTCGCATGAGGCTAAATTGGCTTTCAGGAGTGGGACGTTCAAGATGACGAATAGAAAGAGAAGTTGCCAAAGGCAGTCACTTCACCGTGTAATTATTCGATCACATGATACTGAGTCTATCATCTTCAACAAAACAATAAGGAAGGGGCTAAGTTTCGGGTGTAAACCGAACATTACTGACTCAGCTGAGAGCTGTGGATAGACAAAGTAGGGAAATCACCATGTATGTATGAACCTAGGATACCCTGGAATGTGTTTGTATGACATGTGTATCATGGAAGGTATTAAAGAGTATGTTACAGAGAGAGTGAGCCATAGTATATTTTAAGAGAGAGTAGGCCCAGTAACTATGTATGGACGCCATTTAGGGATATCGCCATTAAAGGATGGACGCAGGCCTGACTCTAGAATTTTTTGTACGATATGGGTATCAATGAAAGTGTGTTAATGAGTATTTTAAGAGGGCAGTGGGCCTTAGTTCTATAGTGTGACGCCTTTTCGAGATATCGCCATAAGAGTGGACCAGGGGTGACTCCAGAATTTTTGTACGATATGGGTATCAACTGAAGGTGTTAATGAGTATTTTAAGAGGGCGTGGGCCTTAGTTCTATGTGTGTGAGCGCTCTGTTTTCGAGATATCGCCATAAAGGTGGACCAGGGTGACTCTAGAATTTGGTTTTGTACGATATGGGTATCAAATGAAGGTGTTAAGGAGTATTTTAAAAGGCAGTGGGCCTAGTTCTATAGGTGGACGTGGTACGCCTGTTTTCGAGATATCGCCATAAAGAAAGTGGACCAGGGGTGACTCTAGAATTTGTTGTACGATATGGGTATCAAATGAAAGGGTGTTAATGAGTACTTTTAAAGGGAGTGGCCTTTGTTCTATAGGTGACGCCTTTACGGATATCGGGGCAGAAACGGTGGACCAGGGTGACTCTAGAATTTAGTTTGTACGCATATGGTAGCAATGAAAGGTATTAATGAGTATTTTAAAGGCGTGGGCCTAAGTTCTATAGATGGACGCCTTTTCGAGATTCGCATAAAGATTGACCAGGGTGACCTCTAGAATTTGTTTTGTACTATATGGGTATCAATGAAAGGTGTTAATGAGTAATTTTAAAAGGGAGTGGGCCTAGTTCTATAGTGGACGCCTTTTCGAGATATCGCCATAAAGGTGGACCAGGGGTGACCTAGAATTATGTTTGTACGATATGGGTATCAAATGAAAGGTGTTAATGAGTATTTTAAAGGGAGTGGGGCTTAGTTTCTATAGTGGACGCCTTTGGGATATGATAAACAGTGGACCGAGGTGACTCTAGAATTTGTTTGTACGATATGGGTATCAAATGAAAGGTGTTAATGATATTTTTAAAAGGGAGTTGGCCTAAGTTCTATAGATGGGACGCCTTTCGAGATATCGCCATAAGTGGACCAGGGTGACTCTAGAATTTTTTGTACGATATGGTATCAATGAAAGTGTTAATGAGTATTTTATAAGAGGGCGTGGGCCTAAGTTCTATAGATGGACGCCTTCCGAGATATCGCCATAGAGGTGGACCATGGGTGACTCTAGAAGTGTTTGGACTATATGGGTCATCAAATGCAGGTGCTAATGAGTATTTTAAAAGGCGTGGGCTTAGTTCTATATAGTGACGCCTTTTCGGAGATATCGTCCATACGGGTGGACAGGGATGACTCTAGGTTTTGTTTGTACTACGATATGGGTATCAAATGAATGTGTCTATTGGTAACTGTAAAAAGAGTGGGCCTGAGTTCTATAGGTGGCGCCTTCTCGAGATATCGCCATAAAATGGAACCAGGGGTGTCTCTAGAATTTGTTTGTACTATATGGGTACCAAAAATGAAAGGTGTTAATGATTATTTTCATTAAAAGGGCGTGGCCTAATTCTTAGATGGCACCGCCTTCTCGAGATATCGCCGTAAAAAAAAAAGGTGAACCAGGGTGACTCTAGAATTTGTTTGTACTATATGGGGTATCAAATGAAAGGTGTCTAATGATTATTTTAAAAAAGTGCGTGGGCCTAAGTTCTATAGATGGACGCCTTCTCGAATATCGCCATAAAATCCAGGGGCGACTCTATAACTTGTTTGTACTATGGGTATCAAATTAAAGGTGTTTTGGATGCCTTTTCGAGATATCGCCATAAAGGTTGACCAGGGGCTGACCTCTAGAAATCTGTTTTACTATATTGGTTATGCAAATGAAAGTTGTTAATGAGTATTTTAAAAATGGAATGGGCCCTATTCTATAGGTGGACGCCTTTTCGATATATCGCCATAAAAGGACCAAGCGTGACTCCTAGAATTTGTTTGTACGATATGGGTATCAAATGAAAAGGTGTTAATGAGTACTTTAAAAGGAGTGGGCCTTAGTTCTATAGTGGAACGCCTTTTCGAAATATCGCCATAAAGGGGGGCAGGGGTGTCTCTAGAAATTTTTTGTATACGATATGGATAAAGAATGAAGCTGTTCCAGTTGCTTATAGTAGAGGTAATTTCATACCCGCTAGGGGTGACAGGGGTCTCGAGATATAGGCCAAAAAGTGACCCGGTACCCTAGAATATGTGTATAGATATGGATATCACATGAAAAGCAGTTCAGAGTGCTTTAGTAGAGGGTAATTTTCATACCCGGGTGACTAGGGTCTCGAGAATATAGGCCAAAAAGTGGACCCGGGTACCCCAGGAATGTGTTATAGAATATGGATGAACAAATGAAAAGCTGTTGATAAGTGCTTAGTAGAGTGTAATTTTCATACCCCTGGGTGACTAGGGTCTCGAGATATAGGCCAAAACGTGGGCCCTGTGAACGCTAGATAGCGTTATTTATATATGGATATCAAATTGACAGTGCTTTAGTACAGGGTAGTTTTCATACCTATTGGTGACTAGGGTCTCGAGATATAGGCCAAACGTGGATCAGGGTATCACTAGGATGTTTTTTACATAATGGATATCAAATGAAGCTGTGATGTGTGCTTTAGTACAGATAAGTTTACACCGCTGGGTGACTAGGGTCTCGAGATTATAGGCTAAACATGGACCCGGATACCCCTAGAATGTGTGTGTATTATGGATATCAAATGAAAGCTGTTGCTGAGAGCTTTAAATAATTTTCATTGTGATATTCGATTTAGCGCATCAACCTGGCAAACTGATAAATACTGCATGCGAAACCGAAATAAAGACATGAATTAATAATACCCACATACCTATTTACATACGTCGTATTCGATTGCCTTGAAATTTTGGTATATAAATTTGCCTATATTAGTATTTACGATGCTTTTTTCGGGGAGTATACCAGAGACGGAGCGGCCACCGTGGTGTGATGGAGACGTGCTCCTCCTATCACACGCGTATGCCCTGGGTCGCTCCCCGGGCAAGCACGACAATTTTCTAAAGTGGGGTCGCCGCCTCGGCAGTGTTCGGCAAGCGCTCCGGGTGCCTGCAAATGCCTTTCGAGTCGCATAAAACATGTAGGTTCGCGTCCGGCCAATTGTAGGGAAAATCAGAGAGGGCACGACGCAAATTTGAAGAGAAGCTCGGCCTTAGATCTCTTCGGAGGTATCGCGCCTTACTTTATTTTTTATTTATACGCGGAGACGGACTGGGACTGGGATAGGAATAGGGCTGGACTGAACACTGAGACTAAGACTCGGAGTGGGACTGGGATCTGAGACTCGAAAGAGACTGAACAAACTACGTACTACTCACTCTGAGATGGCAAGACGATATGAAGAAGAAGCGTGTGAAAAACTTGAGAGAGAGAGAGACGGAGTACTGAGGAATGAGATAGATGAGAGAAAACTGATAAAGACAGCAGAACATAGCCATCTTACACTCGCTTAACTTCCATTGACTGTGCGTATTTCAAATACGTCAGTGGATCTCAACATAGTCCAGCGATATTAGAAGCGCAGCGGCTGCGCTGGCTAGCCATGTATGCGAATGAAAGGTGATGCTCCGGCCAAGAAAGTGTTTCTATCGGAAACCCGCCTATGGAGCAGAGGTAGAGAGCGGTCCCCAGTCCGTTGGAAGGACGGTGGAAAACGATTTAAACTCCTTAGTGTGATCAATTGGCGCCGGTTAGCGGAGCGTAGGAGCAACTGGCGCGCCTTGTTTGACAGCCATAACCGTTTAGACGGTTAAACGCCAATTAATTAGTAAGTAATTT
>JARSSU010032388.1:0-19589 GCA_029619165.1 Eurosta solidaginis
AAAGGAAATGATTCCAAAGGCGTGTGCGCTAGAAGCTGGATATACTGGGTTATGGAAAACAAATAATAAGATGAGCTTCCAATTTGCGTCGTTCTCCCTTTAATTTTTCCTACAAGGTGGCGGGACGGTACCTACAGGTTTTACGCCGACTCCGAACAGCATCTCAAGGCATATGAGTTTTAGCTGAGAAGCTATTCATGGCTGAAAAACAGTCGGAGTGCTTACCAAATCACTGTAGAGACGAGCGCCCCCTTAGAAATTTTTTTTCTATCGAAATGATATTTCTTTGCCCGTGAATTGAATCCAGGATCTTCGATGTGGTAGGCGTTTCAAGTTTCAAGACCTACCTATTAACCGACATACAGAGCGTACTTAAGTTATGTAGAAGGCATTTAGTTTTTAGCAAAGCGAGGGAGATGGTAAACCGGATAACTCGATCTTTTACGGTGGAACCTACATATGTTTCATGTTCCAACTATGGTCAATATTCCTACCAGTATACCTTGGTCACATCTTAGCTTCCAAAATATTAATCGCAAGAAATGGCGGATTATCGGCCGAGGAAAACAAATTTTGATAGCATGAAAAAGGGATGCTTGCATGCTGCTATATATAAGAAGATTTTCCTGCAAATCAGCTCCGTTCGGGTCTGGAAAACTACTTCAATGTTTTTGAGGCAAATAGAGGTTTTAAAAAAGGTAATTCTCGTGCGATTCCTTTAACCTGTTGGTAGAGAAGTCAAACTTAACAGCAAACTTTTCAGATCGGGGTCATATGTTTAATTTGTTGTCATAAAAGGAAATAGGAAAAAAGGGATCAGGTCGTGTCACAGACAAAAGTAGTAGTTCCCGTCATATAGAAAATTTACCAATTTGAGGCAGATGAAAGCCGAAGTAAGTGGCTAAGAAATTCAAGGAGAGTTAGTGCTAATTTGGATAGAGAAGCCAATGGCGAAGTAATGTTCTTGCTACTGGACAATCATGATGCTAGAACACTTTTTATTTTCTATACGTAACACTGTAGGAAAGACCCTTTAAAAGAGCTATTGGAAAGAAAACGAACAAGAGTTCTAATTCTTGATCATTTCATGTGAATTATCTTTCAAAGACTTATGCAACTGCAAGTGGGTTTTTTCTGTCAGGCGTGTTTTTATTTAGCGAGCTGTTTCATCAATAGCAGCAACGTGTGGGTTGTCTCTCCCCCTTAGCAGCTCACTCTCTTTCTGACGCTACCCTAGGTATCTTGCACCTAGATTGCATGCTTGTACCGCGCACAGTCACATTAAGTGAAGGTCGAGCAAAAGCCGAAAACTTATCTTAGGAGGCATAGGATGCTTAACATCTCAATTTGTAAGAGTATAAGAAGAGATAAAAGAGATAAATAATCAACAAATTCTTAAACTCTAAAAGTTTACCACAATCCATTTCCAAAGAAAGCAATTTAAAAGCATTTGCAAATTAAATTGTGGAATAGAAAGTAGCCCAGCTGGCAAGTGGATACATCTCAAATGACTAAAAGTGCCAGAACGCATTTGTATTCTAAAGCCTTGGAATCGAAAGGTTGTAACGGACTCGACTATAAAAACAACTAAATACGTCTTGCTGCCAAAAGAGAGCCTGAATGGGACTTCTGCTCAAATAAAGTATCTTCTCCATCATCTGGTCAAAGAATCGCGCTAGAAAGAACTGAAATCTGGTTTGATTTCCACTGGCTCGGAAAGGCCTTCCTTATTTTGACGGAGCTAATAGTGCTGCACATGGTCATCTGACATAGTCGTATAAGCTTTGTAGAGAGGTCGAATTAAGATATATGTAGTTACAAACATGAAACTCCTTTTCGCGCTGTCAAAAGTTAATTGGAAGTCGACGTTGAAATCATCCATTCTTTTATCAAGGCTCTTTTTCAGACTTTGGTATATCAGTGAAGTTAGCTATCAGGTCTGAAGCGGCACTGATATGGTCCAATCATTTTGAGGCGGTGGGATTCAGTAGTGAATCGCACAAGATCACTTTTCCTAGCCTTTCCGTCATTGGACCATATTTTTTATAAAAACTTGTGCATACCGGAGCTTTAGTTGTTTTAAGTCAGAAAATTTTCAATCCCAATTCGTCATAGTCGGGTGATGGAATCTATTTTCCGTTGTCTATTTAGCAATAAGGTTATCATATACCAAAACTCAAGCACGTTAGCAGATCATCACTATGGCTCTTGTAGGAGTTTCCTGCAAGGTTATGTAACTTTTCATCATCCACCGGACTTTGTGATAGAATTTTCGAAAAATATTTCTATCAGCCAGCAACAAAAAAACATATTTCTTTCCCACTTTTTCTGGTTCTAGTAGAGATAAGGATACTTACGAACGTCTTGAGGAGTTCTATCGATCGATCGACCATCAAGGATGTCCGGCCATCTCGGGGAAGATGTCTTCTTCTGCTATGTAAACTGGAGTCATCACGAGTAGGAGAGGTTGACAATTGGATTGGAAAAGCTATAAATTGCTGCTTGGTACTCCAAGGTAGCCATTTTAGTTTAGGTTGGGTGACCTCACCTTATATACACATTATGTTGCACGTCACCCTGCAGTAATGTGAGGGTTGGTGATGGTCCCAAAAGGTATAGTTTTTAGTCCAAGGACAAAACGGTTTCTGCGACGTCAGCAATTATGTGCATTAGACATTTCCATTCCAAGCCGAAAATAAAGAGGGTCATTTGAAAAATAGGTATCATTAAAAAAATAGAGTCTCAGTTTTCGACCGGAGGAATATTACCTATACTCCATATAATCAAAATAATAGAAACCTATTGAGGAACCAATGATTTAGAAAGGAAGAATGATATCTTATCACTTCCCTTAGAGAGTACAGTGACACACAACTCAGATTTTAGAAAATTAGCTTGCGCTAGATTTCCACCTGTGGCAGTACAAGTTTCCATTCTACTTCTGTAGGCAGTCAAAGCTCCTACTCCTTGGAAGACTAACCTTAAAAGTAAAAAAGGAAAGTATTTGATTCTTCCTCAAAAATATAACCCAAATGCTATCTACTGGGAAATTGCTACTAAGTAAAACTTCTGCTCACTCGAGTATGCATACATAGCCATGGACCAAGACAGCAGCCGCCACAATTGATAACATCTTAGAAACCACTAACAAACAACTAGCACAAACAGACTGCACAAACTCTCACTCAGACTGAAAGATAAACCATTGATTGAGGAAGTGGATCGATATGTTTTTGTGTGGTTTTGCGATTTTCTGTCAGCAGCGATACAAAATGATTTGCTAACTTATTTAACAAAACTTGCTCTGAAAAATTTGGTCGGTTGACTGTCTGTCTGACTAACTGCCTAAGTCGTTGGCTGATTGACGGCGTTAGTTGTTTGCCTGTTAGATGGCGCTACTGAGCTGTAGTACAGCGCTAATACTTAGACGAGGCTTGAAAGATTTTATTTCTCTTATTATTTGTACAAAATTCGTTTGGTTGGTAATTTAATCATGATTTTGTGGTTACACACGACACACCAACCTACATACAATCGAACGATAAACGCATTCAGTTTTATACTCGTAGTAGTAAGTAAATGTGTTTGTGTGTCGAGTCCTGTATATGTGTTTGTTTTGTTCGAGATTGAATGTGCTTTGCTGCAAAATATATTCATCGTTCAATATGCACTTTGATGGAAAAAATTGTTGAGTAAAACTAATACAAAACTCTGAGTTTGGGTGGAGCTCAATAATGTATACCCAGTTGGAGGTTTGAATACTATTCAATTTCGCATTCATTTTTCGTAGTTGTTGTGGGGTCTACATGCTCCTGTTTATTCCACAGATATGGCCCCAACGATAACTTTAGCACTTCTCAGCCATATACTGGTGCTCCATTCACCAGTATTGTGACAACAGCAACCGGATCAGTATCACACAGTACATCGTCCACTCCTACCAGTCTACGTACACTGGTTACTTAAGCACGAATCAACCACCAATAATTCACGACTAACCAACTCAAGTGGCCGCCGTAGTGTGGTGGTAGCGTGCTCCGCTTACCACACCGAAGTTTCTGGGCTCGATTCCCGAACAAGTTTCTTTCAATCAGAGAAAAGTCTTTCTAAGCGGGTAGCCACTCGGCAGTGATTTTGGCAAACACTCGGGTGTATTTCTGCCATGAAAAGCGTCTCAGTGAAAAACTCGTCTTCCTCGCAGTTGCCGTTCGGAGTCGGCATAAATAGTCTTCAACGAAGCCTAACTCACAAATGGCGCCCGAGCAGGTTCTTATTTTCACGGGCTACTATGCAAAAGCTACAAGAAGCATCAACACTGAAGACAAGGATGAGAGAAAAACCCACGAAAAGAGCTCTCTTAGTTTGATCTTTGTATTCAAGAAGAAAACACTAGAAGCAGAATTCAGGCGGCACCGCATTTTCATAAAAGATATACATACGTGGATGATATACGCAGCGCATTGATCATCAAGGAAACAACCGTCAACCCAGCTTAACTGGGTTAACTAAGAACCGCTGATCGATGCCGAAGAGAAAAAATCCCTTAACTTGATTACATTTCCTTCATAAATATATTTTGAAAAGGACGAAGCCCTGCACGGGAGTAATAGAAGTATTAGTGAATGGTTATCAGTTCAAGTTGTGCCACCTTCTTACGATAATACCAAAGTTTCTATAATTATATAAATATATGGCGTAGATAATATATTTCCGAGGAGACTAAGGCCGAGCTTATCATCGAATTAGTGCAAATCATCATTCGCCAACGACTTACGTAGTCCAAAATGGCATATACAATGTACTCAAAGTGAAGCACGGCATCTTTATCATGGACTTATCGAAAGATTGCGAGCTCTAAGGAGCTGATGAAGCGTCAACTAATGACAGGTTCGATGTGATAGCAATTAGAAAAAATAAGGCGTAAGCTTTAATTAATTAGATAATCGGTTTGAATGGATATAACTTGATTCCGTTAAGACGGACCTTGGCTACCGATAGCGTGAATCTGCATTCAGTGAGGGCCTAGCATTTGCTCAGCTGACTCGGAAATTTTCTGTTCAGGAGCGGACTTTAGGTAGCAATAGGAGTTCCGAGTAAAGATGTTCGCGTCCGCCGAGCTATTATTATGCCCCGGCATGCAAATGATATTTATAGTAAATTCGAAACGATCAGGAGTGAAGTTAGGTGTTCCCAGACTACCCTAGAGTATTAAATTTTCTAGTAGGAAGTGCACTGGATTGTTGATCATCCACTGCATACTTAATCGTGACAAGTTCCACTTCAAAAACACTGGGGTTTTTGGGCAACTGAAATTTTTGTCTTATTTAGAACTCCTGACAGTGTATGAAGGATAGATCTCCCTCAGAGTAGTTCAATCTAGGTTTGAAATTGAAAATATGAATAAATAAATATATAGACGGGCATATAGGACAACCGGCGAATGCACGTATGGACAGGTGAACAGGTGGACATAAAGATGCAGGCAGTAAACTACCGCTATTGAATAATTTCTGATGTAGGTAGATGAAGAAATATGCCTTTGTCTATATTGCAAAGCACTTTCAGCAGAAAAAAATTTATTGATATAGAGCATACTTATGCAGATGAGTATAAAAGAAAAAAATCTGCGTATCATACTTGAAGCTTAAGAAAAATTTAAATGCTAGAAAATATGTGCATACATCCGACAAGATAAGCAATTGGCTTTGGTTTATAAACAAAACTAATGCAAATCTTTCAAATCTCCATCTTTATATAGATGAACCAGGGAAGCAATATTGCAAATTTCGCTGAAATTTATTAACTTCCTTCATGTTGTATTTTCAGTGTTAATATTAATGTTCCGATTTCCAGTTTCAGCCGGCATAATTAGAGACGATCTATGGATCTGTTGTTTTCACTGGTCTCAAACTATATTCGGGTTCAATTTATATTTAGCTTTGGCAGTACTTCAAAATCATGCATGATTCCACGTTTGCAGGATATTTCAAATATCGGGATCCGTCCACGGCCTAATCAACCTTAACTCATTGTCATTTCCCTCTGAACTGTATTCCAGCTTGAAATATTTAGCTCATCGGAAAGTTATTTAAGTATTGTTGATAATCTCAAGAATTCTCGATTATTCTGCACCGTTCGAAACACTGAACTGTAGAATAAATACGCTCAAATGGTCTGTATATAAAATGTTCTTTATTTGCTCTGGTAGTAGAACTTCACAATGAATTCGCGTACTTCACTTATCGTGGTAAAATCAAACTGTTTGGCCATCACTTGGACTGCACCGCTGCCTTGTTCGCCTGTTCTCCCCTGGGGTCTACGCTTTTTGCGAACAGCCTTCTCGACTAGTTGTTCATTTCCCAGTAAAAAAAAATGGATCATCCTAAGATTCATCTCATATCGCTCTTTTACGAGCAAGATGTTACTCCACGAAGCTGTCGTATGTACTCATAGCTGCTCTGTACTAGAGCTGCAAAAGTATCGATATAAATATCGATACATCGAGTACTAGGTTCGTGGTGCGATTATCAATATTTTTTTCTAAATATCGAGTACTGTATTCCCATTTCTTACTCCTTTTCTAACGGTAGAAATTACCAGCGTTTAAAACTTTGGTAAGACAAATAAAACATGAATAAATAAAATTAAATATATTATGTAAGATTTGTGTTTATTTTATATGAAAAACTAACAAGTTGGTGGCTCTGAATATCGAAAAAATCTTACAAAAGTTCAATTTGAAAGGTACGTTATTTTTTTCATATTATATACACATATATACATGTATTCGTATATGTAGATATACACACAAAAGAAGACATCATTGAGTTGGAAGACGAAAATTGTGTTGCCAAAAAGCTACGAAGTACAATGTCAAGCATTTGGATCCATTTTGACAAAATCAATAATACTTTTGCAATATGCACTATTACAAAAAAATTTTATAAAATTAGTGGTAATACGTCCAATTTGTTTCACCATCTAGAACGATCGCATACAACTGCAAATTTAGATTCACATAGCTCGCCAAATAAGATTGATTTTTATATGAAAAAAAACATATGAAGATCCATCATCACGTAAAAAGGCTTTTGACAGCACCCTACTAGGGTTTAGTCAGCGCAGACATTCGACCTTTTCCCATAGCGGATGACAAAGGGTGTTGTTTGTATATACCCTCGTTTCGCTGTATAAGCTACCATCGCGGACAACTTTGCAGAATGTGTTTTATGATCGTTTCGAAGTTATGAAGACAAATTACATCTATATATATAAAAAGAAGTGTACATTTTGATTGACACTACATAACTCGAGAACAGATAGAAAGATTGCCATGAAATTATTAAGAAGATACAGGAAGGAGAGATGATGGTTAGTTGATTTTGAAATCCCAAAGCGGTTTAGCCATTCTTGAGTTATGATTTTTTTTAGAAAATCTATATATATAAAATGAAATGATGTTCGTTCCTGTCCATGTTTTGGGGCCTATACGAGGCCAATTTTATTCGTTCTTTTTTTATATTATAGGGATCAAATAGAGAAGGTGCTCAGCAAAAAAAATTTTTTTTCAATTTCTAGGGTCTTGAGATATAGGTCAATCGTGGGCACGGATAACCCAACGATGTGTTTATATAATATGAATATCAAATGAAAACTGTTGATGAGTTTCTTTAGCAGAGGGTAATTTTCATACATCTGGGTGACTAGGGTCTCGAGATATTGCCCAAAAACGTGGATCAGAATAACCTTAGGATGTGTTTTTACATTATGGGTATCAAATGAAAGCTGTTAATTAGTACTCCAACAGCACCATGTTTATGATACAAGAATAATAAAGTTAGCCATGGAACTGGTGGATTGTTTTCTTGGATGCTCCTGGGGGAACAGGCAAGACCTTTTGATTTCATTGATATTAGCAACAATTCGATCAGATAATAATATTGCATTGGCACTCGCTTCTTCCGGAATTGCGGCTACATTACTGGAGGCGGTCTCACAGCACATTCTGCATTGAAATTGCCTTTGAGTATGCAGGTAAATGAAACACCAACACATAATGTTTCGAAAACATCTGGAATGGCAAAAGTTCTTAAAGTATGTAAGCTCATCGTATGGGACGAGTGTATTATGGCACACAAGAAATCATTGAAGCACTTGATAGAACGTTTAGAGGTCTACGAGGAAACGCCAAACAGTCTTTGGAGATGCCATTATTTTATTGGCTGGAGATTTCACTGTGATCCCAAAATCCACGGCTGCAGATGAAATCAATGCATGTTTAAAATCATCGTATTTATGGAGACACGTAAACACGCTTACCACTTACTACAAACGTACGTGTTCAACTACAAACGATCCGTCAGCAGCTGAATTTTCACAGCAATTACTGAAAATCGGAAATGGGCAATGTCTGTCGATCCAACAGGAATGATTACATTGCCTAACAATTTCTGCATTTCGCACAGTCTAAAGAGGCATGTTATATAGAGTGTATTTCCAAACATAGTTCAACATTACAAGAACTATGATTGGCTCAGTATAAGAGCAACTTTAGCTGAAAAAATAAGGGCGTCAATGAGATAAATGCAACTATTCTGGATCAATACCTGATGACATATGCATATACTAAGTCAATAGACACCATTACTGATCAAGATGATGTCGTAAATTATCCAACTGAATTCTTAAACTCACTCGATTGCCAGGCCTATCACCTCATAATTTACGTTTAAAAATTGGAGCACCGATTATTATGCTGCGCAATATTAATGTGCCACGACTTTGCAACGGTACCAGACTCGCTGTGAAGAAGGTAATGGGTAACGTTATCGAAGCAACTATTTTGAAAGGGAAGTACAGATGGAGAACACGTTTTATACCCAGAATTCCACTGACTCCGACGGATTTACCATTCGATTTCAAACGTTTGCAGTTCTTTATTCGCTGTTGCCTTCGCTATGACAATTAATAAGGCGCAAGGACAGTCTCTACAAATGTGCGGTAGTAATTTAGATACCCCAATTTTTTCATGACAATTGTATGTAGCTTGCTCACGAGTAGGCAAACCATCGTCATATGCATTTACGCGAAAGATGGAAAAACCAAAAACGTTGTCTAGCAAAAAAGTGTTACAATAAAGTTCGAATGAAATTGTATCAAAGACTTTGCTGTTTCGTATTATTTTATTCTCTTTCAGCAAATCATTGAATTTATCGCCTAGCGAAGCAGGCGAGGGTAGGCTAGTATATATACAATGTATATATTGTATTTACATAAATGTCTGATATATACCTGATACTAGCAAACCCGTCAGACGGTTCTGCCCTAAATTTGGTCTATCTACATAAATTTTAATAAGCTTTTTCCGTCTCAAACTATGCTCCCCCCTCACTTTTTCTTAATCCTTTTATTCACTCTCCCTCCGTCTCTTCGCTTCATCCATTTCTATCTTCGTCTCACTCTATCCTTTCTCAGTCTCCTTCTCCTTCCATCTTTTCTCTTCTCTCAAGTTTTTCCCATTCTACTTCATCCTTATTACCAGACAAATCGAATAGGACGTATGTAAAAGTTATGTGGGTATTATTAATTCATGTCTTATTTCTCTTCGCATGCATATTTATCAGTTTTGCCAGGTTGATGCGACTAATTCGAATATCACAATGAAAATTACTTAAAGCTCTCAGCAACAGATTCCATTGATATCCCTATTACACACACCATTCTAGGGTATCCGGGTCCAGGTTTTGGGACTATATCTTGAGAGCCTAGTCACCAATAGGTATGAAAACTACCCTGTACTAAAGCACTATCAACAGCTTTCATTTGTTATCCATATCCTATAAACACATTCTAGGGGTACCCCCGTCCACGTTTTCGCTTATATCTCGAGACCCTAGTACCCGCGGGTACGAAAAATACCCCGCATCAAAGTACTCTTAAACAGCTTCCATTGATACCCGTATTGTACAAACATATCCCAGGACTACCCAGGTCCACGTTTTGATCTCAAGATCCTTGCCAGAACGGGATAAAAATTATCCTATGTCTGTCTCCTGGTTCTAAGCTACCCCTCCACCAATTTTCAGCAAATATGTCATCCGTTCCTTCCTCTTCAATCACTCTTTATCTATTAAAAAAAGCGCATCAAAATCCGTTGCGTATTTTTAAAGGTTTAAGCATTCAAAGGGACATTGGACCAGAAAAAAGCGACTTTGTTTTATACTATGTACTGGTGTACATCCATACATACCTATAAACCTAAGCCCGAAGTTAAATAACGCAGCGATGCTATATATGTACGTATGTATGTGTCGCATCATGCCTCACTCAAAGCAATTAGCACGCACACTTCACAGCGAACAACCACACAAACACATTTTTCGGTAAAAATGTTACTTTTGTTTAAACAATTTGGCTGATATAAGAAATGAATCAAGTATTTTGTTTTGATGCAGATCGAAGGTAAATATTTCAAAGTTTTACTGAAAAGTTTACTGTAGATCCATCCATCCGTTTATGAGTTATAGCTGTGTATAAACAAAAATTTTATGATTTTTTACTACATTTGTAATTTGCCACGTCCCTATAATATATATCTTCAAATTATATTAACTGTACTATCTCACGTAACTAAGCTTTCAAATGCAAAAAACCGTTTTAAAATCGGAGCATTCTGTGTGAAGTTGTGTGCATACATGGCATCTAGCGACTTTATTTATAAGATTATAGATTACTTTTAAAACTGAGTAAAGCGCTTTCAGTATAAAAAAACTCGATATAATATCGCGATATATCGACACCCTCCCCCTTAAAATGGAAAATATCGAGTAAACCGAAATACGATACTTTTGCAGCTCTACTGTGTACATGTGTGCATATCTTGATGTTGTCTCATCAGCTAACATTGGTGTCGTGGTGGTGCAGCATTTATTTACAAGACACATAGTGACATATCGGAACAGCTAATATTTGCCACAATAGGGGGACTCATGTAACCTTATAAATGCCTTATAAAGTGTGTAAACGTATAAATTTATCTAGTGCGTAAATGAGCTGTCAAATTTTGTATGAAAATCATTTACACAATTTGTATAAATTGACGCGCACATTTCATTGTGTAAACGCGGTAAACTCAAAGGAATGCAACCTTGCAGACATTACAGCAGGCATTTTCATCAGAAATCTCCATCATCAGCAAGTCATTTACAAGTATATCTTAGTAAAGACGTTTTAGTTTTGATTTTTCACTTAATCTTGGCATTTTTTAATTTGTATAACAATCAAACAATTTTTTTGGGGAATAACACAGCTGATCGACAATTAAGTTTATCAAGAATATTACTACACGTGTGTAAATGGATATAATTTTACACCTTATAAGTTTATATGCTTTCATGAGTCCCCCTAATATCTAGACTAGTGCGCTAATTATGGGAATTTGTTCAACCTCTTTTGCATTGTCTCCGAGTTCTTAACCGTTTTCTAAGTTTCAAGACTCTAGCTACATAAATTCAGCTGCAAGTTTCCAAACATTTGTAGAGAAAATTGGCGAACGAACTAAGAGTGAACTTATATAAAGGTAGTAATAAACCTCGACTATGTTTTTGTAATATTCATTCATAGGAAAACGATTTGTGTGCTATATAATTGCAATTAATATATATGTATGTTAGGGCGGGTCGATTTTAGATTCATTTTAGAGGTATGGTTCCTTCGGCAAAGTTTCTTATTTTGATCCCTAGAATATGATTTTCACAGAGCAATGGCCGATTTTTTGCCTCCCACAATCGACCCGGCCTAATGTATGTACATCAGATATGCAGTGCATTTAGAACAAGTTTTTGTTGTTTTATGCGCATAAAAATTAAATAACTTGCCAAACAAATGCTTATTAGTGCAAAAATCTTAAGCAAATCTTTGGATTTTGCAGTTCATTGATTTGTAAATTTGCCTGGCTTAAAATATATTTGTGTATGGTGAAATAAAAACAACAAACACATGCACACATACTTATTTGCCCTACACTTTGCTTCGAGTATCGATTTATGCAATTCTTTATCTTCTGTGGCATTTTTTTTTCATATTTCTTTTATGAATATTTATATTAGTGTCTCTCTCATTTTTTTTCAAGCTTTTCTAATTATTACTTATACAATAGTTGGACATAAAACAAAAACACCGTCGGGCATATCGTGGCGTACTGACCTGCATTCAAAGTGGAAGGAAATGTAGCAATCTGAAGAACTTGCAACAAATCAAGCACATAATTACATAA
Source organism: Eurosta solidaginis (assembly GCA_029619165.1). Classification (NCBI taxonomy): domain Eukaryota; kingdom Metazoa; phylum Arthropoda; class Insecta; order Diptera; family Tephritidae; genus Eurosta; species Eurosta solidaginis. Next base: position 12,275 of record JARSSU010032388.1, read on the forward strand.
GAAAATGTAGAAACACTTACATATATAGTCCATACACACTACGAGGTTATTAGGGTGGTACGAATAAAATGCTTGAACGTGGACCACAGAGCCCTTGGCTCTTAGTTTGGAAGTCGATTTTCACTAATTCAAATCACAGAAACCTTGCAAGTATTAGGCTTGGAGGTTCGAGTTTTGTTATTGTTGCTGTTACATCGGTACTTTTATCTTTTCAATAGCCACGACTATTAAATAAGTGTTAACTAGCAGTTTATTCACTTCATTCCCTTCACAAGAGAGCTATTCCGAGTTTAGTTTCCATAAGCAAAAATTGTGTTGATATAATGGCGAGGTTGCAAATGTAGAGAGACTATGTACACTCGTCGAGAGTGAGAGACTATGTACACTCACTTATGTACACTCATCTGTTTAGGAAACTATAAAACCTCATTCCGATTGGGTAGGAAATAGATAAGTAGGTACGTATAATGGCTGCGACCCACGTCACCCGAGTAAGTAATAAAAAGCCGATTTGATGCTATAAAACTCGTCTGAACCTGCTGAATGCTAAATCGAATATGTACAGGGGCTATCCAGAGTCGCTTGTAAAATTAAAAATATTGTAACGAATTTACTGAAATTCCGCTTATTCTAAATCTTCTGCTAACTTTCGAATCACTAAACTGTTGAATAAATAACTCCAGTATTGAATAATGCAAAAATGGTCTTTATTAGACTACTTCACAATAACACTTATACTTCGCAACTGATAGCTTGCTTAACTCAAACTGATCGTCGTGCCTCAACTGTTGCTGCTTCTTATACTGTTTGATTTCCTCATTGACATATTTCTAGGCGCTTTTATTTCTAGAATTCACTAGTTAATTATCAGCTATAACTACAGATGCACGATTTTATGGCTTCTCTCATAGCCCATGCGCGTGTATATGTGAGTGATACTTGCACAAATGATTGCATACTTTTGGGAGTATCTCAGTAATATGAATGGGTTTGTGCGTTACTCTCCGCTGCTCGTACGTACATATGTGTAGACATAATAATTGATTCGTTTATGTAGACACAAGTGACTGCTTGCTTTATTGTTGTTGTGGCTTCATTTGCTTAGCATCAAACTAGTGATGTATCACTTAGTGTCACTAATATTCGTTACACTGCCTTCCATGGGAGGGACGATCAGACAAATCTCTCGATCTAACCGCTGCTATCCTCTCCAAATGAAACACCCTTCTATTTCGTGGTTACCCAATTGTTTGTATGCGGTAGATGACATCACTAATCCTCTTCACAACTAGGTACGGGCCTTCCCAATTGCACCAAAATTTGGATGGAACACCTTTCCGCCGGTGAGTGTTGTATAGCAGTACCAAATCTCCCTCCCGGAAACCTTCCAAATTATTTTTCTGTCGTACATGTGTTTCATCTTACTACTCATTACCCTGGGCCGTTCCCTCACACTCTGTTGTTTGGTCGTTGAACTACTTCGTAGAGCTTGCGCTTGGCGGATTAGCTTTGCATCATCAGTATCGTCTTGACGTTTCACAAGAGTAGTGCGCCCTGGCTTGAAACCATCCTTGAATTATTTCTGCAAAATTCTTTCCGTCGTTTTAGTGCGTCCATTAGGGTTTGTCAATGCCAGTGTTTTTCTCGCATGTACCTTCGATTTTGATTTGTTTGGCCCATTCGTTCCATCAACCCTTGTCCGATCTGCTGCCTCTGACTTTTGTGGTTTTTGTCGAATCTCTTTCACCAGCACTCGATTTCTGCTGAACCCGTTTTCCAAACTGAAGTTAAGTGGCACATTCTGATTCTCATAACGCACCACCCTTCTCTGCATATCGATCTTGATGTCATGGTCAACCAAGAAATGCACTCCCAATATGACTTCATCAACAATATCCGCCACAACGAATTTATATAGAACCATGACCTTCCCAATTAAGACTTCACTTATCACTTCTCCCGGACTTGGTTATATTCGCCAGTGACCGTACGCAACCTTGCTCCAAGTAATGGCTTTACTCTCCTGTTGGCCAAATCAGATCGGATTAAGGAATGAGATGCGCCCGTATCTACAGTCAGTACACGCTCCTTGCCATCCACATTTCCTTTGACGGTGAGACTGCTCGAGTTTCTTCCAATTTGCGAGATAGATATCACCGTGCATTCAATAGCTGGGACAGGTTTTCGATCTTTACATCTGACTCGCTTTTGCTTATCTCCTCCAGCTTTACGTTTACGACCAGCCAAGTTGCAACTACCAAGGCCGGTGCTGCAAAGACGTGCAATGTGCCCTGGCTTTCCACACTTAAAACATTTGATTGCACCATTATTCTTCTGTTGGGTTCCCTTTAAAGCTTCCAAAATTGCGTCTACCCAGTCTGGCCTTTCTACATCCACCTGGCGTGCTTTTAAAACTGGCTTACACAGAAGCGAAGCTGTTTCGTGAATCAGAGCATGTGATACCGTTTCTGTGAATGCAGGTTTTGGGTTTGCGTATGTCGCTCGCTTCGTTTCCACGTCCCGTATGCCATTTATAAAGCTCTGGATTTTTACCCTTTCGGTGTATTCCACGGTGCGTCCGCATTCGCTAAATGTGCCAGCCTTTCAACATCCGACGCAAACTCTTTGCAAATGTTTCACCAGGCCTCTGCAAGCGGTTCAGTAACTCCATTTGGTATAACTGTCTCCTATGCTCAGTTCCATATCGTATCTCTCGGGTTCCACGGTCTTCGTTGTTGGCGACTGGGAGAGGTATCAGTCCATATGATGCTCCTTGAGAACGGTTTCCCGTACCTTCGTTATTGGCGAACGGCGATGTACCGATCCTTAGTATTAGTTTTGATTTGATGGTCTCCCAGCTGTTATTGGACTAGTTGCAAGCAGGTGTTAGCTAACTGAAACCCTTATTGCCATTTGTTTTATGGTTGGATAGCATTGCCGCTGTATTACGTTACGGTGAACTTCACCATCTTCTTGGTTTTTATGCTCAGCGTGCTTTACACACAGAGTATATTAATCTTGATTGGATAACGGTTGGTTGTACAGGTATAAAGCAATCGAGATAGATATAGACATCCATATATCAAAATCATCAGTAACGTAAAAAAATTTGATTGCGCCATGCCCGTCCGTCCGTCTGCCCTTCTGTCCGTTAACACGATAACTTGAGTAAATATTGAGATATCTTCACCAAATTTGGTACACGAGATTATCTGGACCCAGAATTGATTGGTTTTGAAAACGAGCGAAATTGGATAACCACGCCCACTTTTTATATATATAACATTTTGTAAAACACAAAAATCTGATTATTTAGTAAATAATACACCTAGAATATTGAAATTCGACGTGTGGACTGATATTGTGACTCTTGATAAAAATTTGAAACTTTTTTTAAAATGGGCGTGGCACCACCCACCTGTTATAAAATAAATCTTATATTATAATATTATTAATCATAAATCAAAAAAACGTTAAACCTATCGTAACAAAATTCGGCAGAGAGGTTGCCTTTACTATAAGTAATACTTTGAAGAAAAATTAACGAAATCGGTTAAGGACCACACCCACTTTTATATAAAAGATTTTTAAAAGGGACGTGGACGAATAAAATAAGCGTTTGAAACGTTTTGGCTAATTTTATTTTTCCTTGTATTTGTTTAATTGTTTTCAAAATGCTCGATTAATTTTCACTTTCGCTTATTTATTTTTCAGAATAAACATCAGCTGTTTTATGTGGTTACGTCGATGTTACAACCTATTTTAGTGGTTACGTTGTTATCCGGCAACTTTTGCCTTCAGAATACCAAAAAGGTGTAAAAGTTGCCAGAAGATTTCGTAACCGGTAAAAAATTAAGTTGTTACCACTGTAGAATAGGGCCGTAAGTAAAACAAGTAAGGAATTCTAAGTTCGGGAGAAACCGAACATAACATACTCAGCTGTACATTTGAAATGCTGTTGTTGTTTGTTTTGTGTGCTTAATAGTGTTACAAGGCTGCGCAATAATACATATACATATGGTTCTATTCTGAACTAATTGTTCTTCGAGTTATGGCTCCCGAAACATAGAAAATTGCTTAGTCATAAAACGGGTGGTGCCACACCCATTTTTTTAAATTTGAAGGTTTTCCTATTTATTGTTATAAATCCACTTGGCAAATGAAATACCATTGATATAAAGCTCTTTTTTGCAAATATATAGCTTATTTTATTCGTCCACGACTCTTTTAAAAGAACTTTTATATAAAAGTGGGCGTAGTCCTTAACCGCCATTTCGTAAAATTTCTTCAAAGCATTCCTTATGTTGAAGGCAACCTCTCTGCCGAATTTTGTTACGATAGGTTTAACAATTTTTGATTTATGATTAATAATATTTGTAATATTGATTTTATCAAAAGTGGGCGGTGCCACGCTCATTTTAAAAAATTTCAAATTTCAACATTCTAGGTGTATTATTTACCAAATAATCAGGTTTTTTGTGTTTTCCAAAATGTTATATATATAAAAAGTGGGCGTGGTTATCATCCGATTTCGCTCATTTTCATACAATCTATTCTGGGTCCAGATAAGCTCGTGTACCAAATTTGGTGAGATATCTCAATATTTACTCAAGTTGTCGTGTTAACGGACAGACGGACGGACATGGCTCAATCAAATTTTTTTTTCGATACTGATGATATTGATATATGGAAGTCTATATCTATCTCGATTCTTTTACACCTGTAGAACCAACCATTATCCAATCAAAGTTATAATACCCTGTGTAAAATTACAGCTGGGTATAAAAATCGATAGTTTTTCCATACGATATGGGTTTCACATGAAAGTGTTATATGAGTATCTCTCTAAAGGGAGTATATCTTAGTTTCCATAGGTGGACGCCGGTTCCGGAGATACCGCCAGTAAAGGTGGACCACGTGACCCTCTTAGAACAGCTTTGTTGTACAATATGGTCTCACAAAGAATGCTGTAATGAGTGATTTTCAGAAGGGAGTAATCCTAGTTCCATAGGTGGACGCCGTTTCGAGATATCGCCATAAGGTGGACCAGGGGCGACCCTAGAATTTGTTTTACGATATGGGTATCAAATTAAAGGTATTAAGGAGGGTTTTAAAGGGAGTGTGGTAGTTGTATAGGTGTCGCCTTTTCGGGATATCGCAATAAAGGTGGACCAGGGTGACTCTAGAATGCGTTTGTACGATTTGGGTATCAAATGAAAGGTGCTAATGATATTTTAAAACGGAGTAATCCTTAGTTCCATAGGTGGACGCCGTTTCGAGATATCGCCATAAAGGTGGACCAGGGCGCACCGAATTTGTTTGTACGATATGGGTATAAAATTTGGATATTAGCGTATTAACGAGGGGTTTTACAAGGGAGTGGTGGTAGTTGTATAGGTGTCGCCTTTTCGTGATATCGCCATAAGGTGACGCAGGGTGACTCTAGATGCGTTTGTACGATATGGGTATCAAATGAAGGTGCTAATGAATGAAGTATTTGAAATACGGAGTATGCCTGAGTTCCATAGGTGGACGCCGTTTCGAGATAGTCCATAAAGTGACTCGAGAGGTGACCCTCGACATTTGTTTGTACAATTGGGTATCAAATGAAAGATGTGTATGATATTTTAAAGGGAGTAATCCTTAGTGTCCATCGGTGGAACGCCGTTTCGAGATATCGCCACCAAGGTGTGACTCAGGTGGATGACCCTAGAATTTGTTTGTACACTATGGGCTCAAAGGATGGTGTTAATGAGTATTTTTAAAGGGAGCGCTTAGTTCACAGGTGGCACGCCGTCTCGAGATGTCGCCATAAGGTGACGCAGGCAGGTGCTGACCCTAGTTAATGCTGTTTGTAGCGATATGGGATCAACTGAAGATTTTAATGATGGTATTTTAAAAGGGAGTGGTCGTAGTCCATAGGTGGTACGCCGTTTTCGGGATATCGCCATAAAGGTGACCATGGGTGACCTAGATGCGTTTGTACGATTTGGTATCAAATGTAAGGTGCTAATGAGTATTTTAAAACGGAGTCTCCTTAGTTCCAGAGGTGGAACACCGTTTCGAGATATCGCCATAAAGGTGTACCAGGTGTGACCCTAGAATTTGTTTGTACGATATGGGTATCAAATTAAAGGTATTAATGAGGGGTTAAAAGGGGGTGTGGTAGTTGTATAGGTGGTCGCCTTTCGAGATATCGCCATAAGGTGGACCAGGGGTGACTCTAGAATGCGTTTTGTACGATATGGGTATCAAATGAAAGGTGTTAATGAGTATTTTAAAAGGAGTAATCTTAGTTCCATAGGTGGACGCGTTTCGAGATATCGCCATAAAGGTGGACCAGGGGTTGACCCTAGAATTTGTTTGTACATATGGGTATCAAATTAAAGGTATTAATGAGTATTTTAAGGAGTAATCCTTAGTTCCATAGGTGGGACGCCGTTTCGGAGATATCGCCACAAGGTGGACCAGGGATACCCTAGAATTTGTTTGTACAATATGGGCATCAAACGAATGGTGTTATGAGTATTTTAAAGGGAGTGGGCCTTAGTTCTATAGGTGAACGTCCGTTTCGAATATCGCCATAGGTGGACTAGGTGTGACTCTAGAATGTTGTTTGTACGATATGGGTATCAATTAAAGGTATTAATGAGGGTTTTTAAAAGGGAGTGTGGTTGTTGATAGGTGGTCGCCTTTTCGAGATATCGCTATAAGGTGGACCAGGGGTGACTCTAGAATGCGTTTGTACGATATGGGTATTAAATGAAAGTGTAAAGAGTATTTTATGAGGGAGTGGGCCATAGTCTATAGGTGGACGCCATTTAGGGATATAGCCATAAAGGTGGATCAGGTTGACTCTAGAATGCGTTTGTACGATATGGGTATCAATGAAAGGTGTTAATGAGTATTTTAAAAGGGAGTAATCCTTAGTTTCCATAGGTGGACGCCGTTTCGAGATACCGCCATAAAGGTGGACCAGGGGTGACCCTAGAATTTGTTTGTACAATATAGGTATTAAAGAAAGGTGTTAATGAGTATTTTAAAAGGGAGTAATCCTTAGTTCATAGGGACGCCGTTTCGAGATATCGCCATAAAGGTAACCAGAGGTGACCCTAGAATTTGTTTGTACAATATGGGTATCAAAAAAAGGTGTTAATGAGTATTTTAAAAGGGATGGCCTTAGTTCTATAGGTGGACGCCGTTTCGAATACCGCCATAAAGGTGAACCAGGGGTGACTCTAGAATGTGTTTGTACGATATGGGTATCAAATTAAAGGTATTAATGAGAGTTTTAAAAAGGTGGTGTAGTTGTATA
>JARSSU010032391.1:0-54144 GCA_029619165.1 Eurosta solidaginis
CCCTGGGGAGTACGCGATCTTTCGCAAGTTTTGGGTACTGTTCTTTGAGTACTGGATTCACCGGGAAATTCCTAGCATAAAGGTCCGATGCCTGTCAGCATTTTGGTAGGCCTGTATTTTCTTCCTTGGCGCGGCCAGAACATGGTTATGCTCACATCCTATAAGTGGGAGCGGAATCTACGATCACATTAATAGGAACGAAACGGAAAATTTGGTCATAAAAGTTCATCACGCCCATGCAAATGTGACTATGAATATAACCGCTGCAGAAAGTCACAATGACCGTAAAATGACCAGTCAAAAGACGTGGAGTGTTTTTGCAGGTATAGAACAGGATATCAGCTGTCGCTCAAGAGTCAACTGTGACGTAGTAGCGCAGAACGAAGCAATTTTGAATTCGTGAATGCGCAATCTATTATGAGATTTGTGGAGTGTTCTCACAAATCACACATACAGGATTGCGCATGTAAACAAAATACTAGCTGTTTTTTATAAGCAATTTTTACGTCATTTTCCTTTAGCTCTTGTTTTTTCTCTCTTTCTTTCATGCGCTCAAGCAGTCAAGTGTGACATACTTGCGCAGGACGAAGCAATTTTGAACTCGTGAATGCGCGATCTACGAAGTTGATTTGTTGAGTTGCTACTTGCCGTCTTTCAGTGAGTTTTACAGCTCCGGCTCGCGCTCAATTCTCACGGGAGTGCTCTGGATCATTAAGAGACTAGAGAAACAGATATCGTGAAATTTTCGCACACGTGAAATGTGATAGGCAGATGTCGCCGCTGTTTTTCATTTAACTCATACGGCGAAAGGCTAAGCAGCGACATCTATTTTTAAAAAAGTAGGTATATTAAAGGCCGCGTTGCCAACCTAAAAAGAAGTAATTAAAAAATTATCTGGCTTACAAATTGAAGCAGACTTCTATCTGGATTTATGCGGCTCAAATCGTTGTTGTTGAATTTACATGCAATATTATTTATCTGGCTCAGGATTTTGCCACCGGATGATAGCTACAGTGTTATAAATAAATCGATAAGTGTGCGTGTGCGTGGCGCACATTACTGAGGGTTAACACAATAACAGCATAGTGCTGTGTTACCCAGCTAGTATCGTTTCATCTTTAGTAGCAAAATAATTATGCGTTACCTTAAAAGTCACGTAAGCAAGAGCAATCTGGCGGATATCCGCAGATTTAAAAGTAATCAAGAGGATTTACAGAAAAAACCGGATCCGAATTCCATTTTAACAGATTATGTTGGACCGCCACACCCAATATCTAATATACGACCTTATATCAGACATGTACCTAAGGATGAAACACCTTTAGAACGTCGATTGAGGCAGAGACAAAATGAAGTAGAAAAATGGAATCACGAATTTTGGTTGCAACATAATAAAAGCTTCTATGAAGTAAGTGGACAAACATTTTCCATTTGTGCACTACAATAGCTCTTTCATGGATCGGGCGCTTCAGGATATGGTAATGTTTTACAAGACGGTGCACCACCTAATTTATATCGAAAATAGGTAATAGTCTAGTTAAGGGGTCGACTGCTAATACGGTACCAAAAATATCGAGAGAGGTGTCAAACGACGCGTCTTGACATCAGTATTAATAATCCGATGGCGGAAAATAAAAATTTTAACGCGTTCAAAAGATATTAACGAAAAACCGAAAAAAGACCCACGGGTACCTCCGAAACCGGGGGTCGGATCCATAGTATTTTTGCGCAGAACACCTTTCTGCGTTGGCGGCCTTCGGCCGCGCTTATAAAACATAACCCTGGGCTACGCCATGCCAAGTCTGGGTGTGTGGTATAACCGTGGCTATCGCCACGGTGATGAACACAACAACAACCACATGGAAATCGCCAACTTCAACTGCAAATATCTCCGGACAGGGATACAATTTTTCTTTTCTGCCTTCGGATTATTGTTCTCGAGATTAATACGCGTCTTTTGACACCACACTCGATATTTGCGTCTTGACATCAGTATAAATAATCCGAAGGCGGAAAATAAAAGTTTTAACGCGTTCAAAAGATATTAACGAAAAAAGACCCGCGGGTTCTCCGAAACCGAGGTTCGGATCCATAGTATTATTGCGCAGAACACCTTTCTGCGTTGGCGGCCTTCGGCCGCGCTTATAAAAAATAACCCTGTGCTACGCCATGCCTAGTCCGGGTGTGTGGTATAACCGTGGCTACCGCCACGGTGATGGACAATTTTTTTTGTGGGTACGAATACAACAACGACCACATGGAAATCGCCAACTTCGGTAATAGTCTAGTTGTTGTTGTTGTTGGTGTTGTTGTTGGTGTTGTTGTTGGTGTTGTTGTTGGTGTTGTTGTTGGTGTTGTTGTTGGTGTTGTTGTTGGTGCTGTTGTTGGTGTTGTTGTTGGTGTAGCAATGCTCGCCCCACCTAATAGCCGCGACCAATCACAAATTGTCATCAATATCCGCTAACGGGAGTCCAAGGAAACTTGCCGTTTCAACAGGGGAGGACCATAAGGAAAGGGGTGTTAGAGGCGTTGGTTCCACATTACAATTGAAGAGATGGTTGGTGTCATGTGGGGACACATTGCAAGCGGGGCATACATGTTTGTATGTCGGGGTTGATTCTGGATAGGTAAGAGTTTAACCTGTTACAGTATCCAGAACGAAGTTGAGCAAGAGTGACACGCGTTTCCCTGGGGAGTATGCGTTCCTCTTCCGCGAGTATTGGATGATTTTCGGTAAGCACTGGATTCACCGGGCAATTCCCGGCATAAAGGTCCGACGCCTGTTTATGGAGCTCACCAAGGACCTGCTTGTGTTTTTTCACTTCATTCGGCTGGGTTCTCAGGTGCCGTATTTCCTCAAAATGCTTACGGAGATGGCTCCTTAAGTCCCTAGGCGGTGTTGGCTCATCAATCAGATGTCTGTTGGGATGCCCAGGTTTCTGGGTATTCAACAGGGACTGTTTGGTCAGCACTCATTTCTCTCCCTCATGGGGAGTATTCTCGCCTCTTTATGCAGATGGTGTTCTGGGGACATAAGAAGACAACCCGTGGCGATTCTGAGAGCAGTATTTTGGCAGGCCTGTAGTTTCTTCCAGTGGGTGATTTTTAGGCTTGGCGACCATATGGGTGACGCGTAGAACGTAATCGGCTGGCTAATTGCTTTGTCTGTAGTCATGAGCGTTTCTTTATCTTTTCCCCAAGTACTGCCAGCGAGGGATTTGAGGATTTTGTTATGGGACTGAATTCTCGGAACAAGATTGTGGGTTGTAGGACAGTCGGTAGCGTAGTGCCATCGACGTGGATGTTCAAAATGGTCGACATTTGGGACGTCCATGTTGTAAATAAGGTCGCGGAAGATTTAGTCGGTGATAATGCCAGGTTTCGCGAGGCGAAGAAACTGGAGAGATCAGGGAGGTAGCCGTTTATTTTATTGCAAAGCGCATCGATCTTTGGGCCTGGGCCTGTGGCCATTACTGTGCAGTAATTGGCGTAGGAAACGATTGTGACTCCTTCCGGTGGTGAAGGTAGCTTAGATATATAGAAATTAAACAAAAGTGGGGATAGGACACCACCCTGTGGCACCCCTTGTTTAATTCTCCTTGGTTTTGATGTTTCGTTTCTAAATTGCACCGATGCCTGCCGACCACCCAGATAATTTGCGGTCCACCTTTTAAGACATGGGGGAAGGGTAGACCCTTCCAGGTCTTGCAGTAACGAGCCATGGTTGACCGTATCAAAAGCTTTTGATAGGTCTAGCGCTACGAGTACTGTTCTATGGTGGGGGTATTGATTTAAACCGCAATTTATCTGGGTGCTAATGGCATTTAGCGCGGTGGTAGTGCTATGGAATTTCTGAAGCCATGCTGATGAGGGGCTAGCTGCAAATTTGCTTGGAAATAAGGGAGCAAAATGGCTTCAAGCGTCTTTGCCACTGGCGACAGGAGAGATATCGGACGATATGACTCACCTATGTTAGCTGGTTTCCCAGGCTTTAGTAGCGGGACCACCTTGGCCATTTTCCATTTCTCAGGTATGACAAAGGTGGAAAGAGACAGGTTGAAGACATGCGCTAAATATTTGAAACCCTCTTTTCCTAGGCTTTTAAGCGTCGGCATGGCTATGCCGTCTGGGCCCACTGCTTTGGATGGTTTAGCACGACCAATGGCGTCCTCAACCTCTTTAGCGGTGATGGTGATTGGTGACGCGCTGAATTTGTGTTTATGTGCGTGTCTACTGGCTCTCCGTCTATCTTTGTCGACCGTAGGATCCATTATATATTGTCGGCAGAAAGCGCTCGCGCATTTTTTTCGCGTCCGACAGCACTTTGCCGCCAAAGGAGATGGAAACTTTGTCTTTGTGCTTAGTCGGATTCGATAGGGACTTTACGGTGGACCAAAGTTTACCCACACCGGTAGAGAGGTTACAACCTCTTAGGTGCTCCTCCCATTTCGCCCGCTTGTGTTCATCCACAAGCAATCTGATGCGTTGGTTTATATCCCTTATTTGGGGGTCGGCGGGATCGAGCTGTCTTACAAGGTCACGTTCTCTCGCTAAGTTTGCGGCCTCCGCCGAGAAGTGGGGCGGATTTCGGGAATTCTCCCGGCGGGAATGAAATGTGCCGAGACGGATGGATTTAATGACCTTACGGAAGGCACGTTCCCCTTGGCGGGCATCAGTCGGGATAGGGAGGGCAGCAAATCGGCTCGTCTGTAAAGGATTTATATTCTCCCACTTTCCTTTTTTGAAGTTTATGAAAGTGCGTTTTTCAGTGACGATGAAGTCCGCGGTACGCTCAAGCGAAATAAGTATGGGCAGGTGGTCGGATGCCAATGTTACCATCGGCTGCCAGTTGACGCAGTTTCCGAGTTATCTGGCGAGCTGTGACAGCTTCCTACCATACGTGTGGGGGCGTCTCCGTTTATTGTGCAGAACGTCGTTTCTTCTATTTGATCCGCCAACATCTCACCCCTACTGTCCGCCCGCAAGTTTGAATGCCATAGATCATGATGGGCATTGAAATCGCCTAAGATAATGCGATTGTTGCCAGTGAGTAAGGCCCTGATATTAGGGCGGTATCCACTGGGGCAACAGGTGGCAGGAGGGATGTAGATTTTGATGATTTCTATGTTTGCATCGCCTGACCGGACAGATAGGCCTTGCCGTTCTAAGACATTGTCCCTGCGGTCGATGCCAGGATCAAATATATAATATTGCACAGAGTGGTGTATGATAAACGCGAGACCGCCTCCATTTCCGCTCTCGCGGTCTTTCCTGTGGACATTATACCCAGAGCAAGTCTGCAATGCAGATCTTGCTGTGAGTTTAGTCTCTTGAATCGCAGCAATGCGGATGTTGTGCCGCTTCATGAAATCAACTATCCGTAATCTTCCCAGTTAGTCCATTACAGTTTAACTGCAGAATTCTGAAGTGCATAAGGGGAGACGTCGCCACTCTGGGGGTAATTGACGGGTGACTACGCCTGGGTTGTGGAAGGCCAGGACGCAATTGATGTTGTGGCCCAGGGACTGGGACGTCCTTGGGCAAGCATTGGGGTACCCGGATGATTTGGGTTTGCGACCTGGCACCCGTCGGGGGGTTGCCGTCGCGGAGACCAGAACATCTAGGGAAGTGGCACCACCCAAGGCAGGAGCTGCATTGGGCGGATGTCGCAATCCTATATATTCTGTGCTGGCAGACGGTGCAAACGGAGGTAGGGACTAAGAGTCTGTTTCCCTGACCTGCACGATTGCTGCCGGAAAAGAGGGGCGGGAGAAGACGGGGGCAGGGGCTGATGCTCAGCATTGCTACCAACTCTACTACGAAGGTAGTAGTTATGAGTGGTATAAGCTGTTTGAGTTGTTGGCGCCGTGGGGCGCGAGCAGCAGCGGGTACTTGCTGTGGCTTGCTGAGCAGCGGGGCTGCTCGAAGGTAGTGGGGGGCGCTTAGGCGTAGACTACGGGTCGACTGCTAATACGCTACCAAAAATATCGAGTGTGGTGTCAAAAGACGCGTATTAATCTCGAGAACAATAATCCGAAGGCGGAAAAGAAACATTGTATCTGTCCGGAGATATTTGCAGTTGAAGTTGGCGATTTCCATGTGGTTGTTGTTGTGTTCATACCCACAAAAAAAAAGCATCACCGTGGCTGTAGCCACTGTTATTCCACACACCCGGGCTTGGCATGGCGTAGCCCAGGGTTATTTTTTTATAAGCGCGGCCGAAGGCCGCCAACGCAGAAAGGTGTTCTGCGCAAAAATGCTATGGATCCGACCCCCGGTTTCGGAGTTACACGTGGGTCTTTTTTCGGTTTTTCGTTAATATCTTTTGAACGCGTTAAAATTTTTATTTTCCGCCATCGGATTATTAATACTGATGTCAAGACGCGTCGTTTGACACCTCTCTCAATATTTTTGGTAGCGTATTAGCAGTCGACCCCTCAACTAGACTATTACCCCAACTTCAACTGCAAATATCTCCGGACAGAGATACAATTTTTCCGCCTTCGGATTATTGTTCTCGAGATTAATACGCGTATTTTGACACCTCTCTCGATATTTTTGGTAGCGTATTAGCAGTCGACCCCTCAACTAGACTATTACCAACTATGGATCGAGCCCCATATTTTATTTATTTATTTATTTATTATTTAAAGTCGACGGCAAACTATGGTCGACTGCATAATATAAAAGATATATAAATATACAATTCAAAAGATAAAATTTAAGATATATCGAGATTTCAACAATGTTATATTACAAACAAAGAAATATTAATGAACATTACTATTTAATTTCAGAATATAATAATAATAAGAAATATGAGCAGAAATAAGATCTTATGCCGAAATCTTATACTGGCGGAATGCATCAGATTCCGCTCAGCATGATTTCGGAATGCAGTGGATTCCAATCTCCCTGTTGGAATGCAACAAGATTCCAATCAGCATGTCATGGGAATCCGGCAGTGCTAAGAGTAGTGTAATGAGGATACGCCATCACAAGGCATAAAAAAGTAACATGACCTGTGTTGTTGGAATGCACCAGATTCCAATCAGCTCGATGCCTGACCCATAATATTATACTGCCGGAATGCATACGATTCCGGTCAGTGACTCATGAAAAAGCATGTTTTTTACGTTGTTGGAATGCACCAGATTCCAATCAACACAGTACTGTCTTGTTCCTTCTTAATGATACATGTTGATAAATGTTCCTCCATCCTTAAGCGAGATAGTTCCTGTTTTTTATGGAAGGAATAAAATGCCGGCAAATTAAATTAGCTTGTATCTCTTAAATTAGATAGGCAAGTATTGCATTACGTATAGTGGCAAAAGTACATTCAAGACTGATACAGCTATACAAGTCATTGTAGTGCGCGCACCAGATAAGAAGAGGATTATTTTTAGCAAAGTTTCGTCGACAAAGGGGTAAATAGAAAGGAACGTAGTGTCTGGATACTCTTGGGGGAACCGCAAAAAACAAGCGGCTGAGGAGGTCCGCAGAATCAATTTCTCCAATAATGAGCTTATGGATGAACAATACCCCCAGTAATATTCTCCGATTTTCCAGAGTGGGTAAGTTAATAAGAAGAAGTCTACTTCTGTATGGAGGAAGGTGGAGACTTGAGTCCCAATTAAGGCCGCGCAATGCAAATATCAAAAATTGCTTTTGAACTGACTCAAGACGCTTTATATGCTTTTGAGAAACAGGGGACCAAACGCATGAGCAATACTCGAGTATTGGACGAACCAGCGATGTGTAAAGAACCTTAGTGAGGTACGGATCATCGAACTCTTTAGCCCATCTTTTAACAAATCCAAGTAAACCCAACGCTTTGTTGGCTATAGATGAAATATGCATGTTAAAATTCAATTTCGGATCAAAAAGGACACCTAGATCGTTTGCAATAGATATACGCTCCAAAGGCGTACCATCTATTACATAGGATTTCAATGCTGGCTTCACTCGGTGAAATGTCATATGCTTACATTTAGAGCAATTTAAAGCTAGTAAATTTGTTGTGCATGACAGCAATCGCGAAGATCCAAGGAACTCAAATCGGTAGGACAGTAAGTGTAGCAAAGTTTTACATCATCCGCATACATTATAGTATGGGAATATAATATTGTCTGTGGCAAGTCATTAATGAAAAGGGCAAAGAGCAAAGGGCCTAGATGACTTCCCTGGGGTACGCCGGAGGAAACTCCGAACGATTCCGACAGATTGCACTTGAACAGGACTTTTTGGGTCCGGTTAGAAAGATAGCTTTTCAGCCACATTAATAGGTGAAACGGAAAGCCCAGTAAATCAAGCTTATGAATAAGCAACTCATGGTTGACGGTATCAAATGCTTTGCTGAAGTCCGTGTAGATGACATCCGTTTGCTTGTTCGCTAAAAATCCTTCCATAACTATAGAGGTGAATACAAGCAAATTTGTAGTGGTTGACCTTTGACGAATAAAACCGTGTTGGCATGGAGATAAAAGACTAGAACACTGATATTGGAGTTGACTGGTAACAATCTGTTCAAAGACTTTAGGAATGACTGAAAGTTTAGCAATACCCCTGTAGTTTTCAACTTTTGACCTACTACCTTTTTTATGCAGGGGTATAATAAAAGACTGTTTCCAAAGTGCCGGGAATGACGCAGATCCCAGAGATAGCTCAAATAATTTTAAAATAGGCTCATACATGTTTTCGGCGCAGTACCTAAGCACGCAACTAGGAACACCGTCCGGTCCCGGAGAAAAGGTGGGCTTCAAAGATTGAAGACTCTGAAGAACAATATTACCATCAATAGCAGGATTCCTAATGTAATTCGAGCTATCTAAGCGATAGGGATATTGACCGGAATGAAAACCACTGGATGAATACGTGGACTTAAAGAACTCAGAAAATAGTTCAGCAACGTCGTCATCAGTGCAAGCTTTTTTACCTCCAAAGGTTAATGAGGAAGGATACCCAGAAGTTTTCCGCTTTGAATTTACGAAACTGTAAAACTTTTTTGGATTTCTAAAAAATTGGGCTTTACAACAACTCAAGTAATTTTTATAACAAAGCTGATTAAGACGGTGAAATTTAGAACGAGCTATTAGATATTTAGAGAGGTCTGCAGATGCTCCAGATTTCTTGAATCTCTTATAAAGCCTAGATTTAATGTTATTAAGTCTGATAAGTTGCCTTGAAAACCAAGGGGGCTTATTCGAACATAGGGTATAGCGAGTAGGAATGCAGGTATCAAAGAAGCCATCAAGCGTACTGTAAAATATAGAGATAGCCGAATCGACATCAGTGCAAGCATAGAGATCCGACCAATCATGGGAAGCCAACAGATCATTGAGCATAATGAAATTCGCTTTGTAGAAGCATCTAGATCGGGGACGAGACTGTACTTGAATCCTACGGGGTAGGCTGATATCAAGTGATATCTCTAGCGTAGGGTGAAGAGGGTCTTCTGGAAGGGATAAAGGTGGTATTTGCGTAAGGGCAGTACCCACCGAGCCATCCACAAATACTAAATCCAGCATTTTATTTCCACTATTTGGAACATTGTTAATCTGTAAAAGAGATGAGTCTAACAAGCAATTGAGAAACTCATGTTGAGCAGTGGGAGTTAAAAAGTTTGAATCACTTATATTAACCCAACTAACTGTTGGCAAGTTAAAGTCACCAACAACAACAAGTCGATCGTTATCTCCCAACTGCGAATGCAAATCGCAGATGGCCGAGCTATGACTAGCATAAACATCCATATCCGAACGAGGTGGTATATACGAACAGCAAACAATTACGCTATAGCTACCGAATGAAAGCCTAACTGCTATGAATTCGATATGAGAGATATTGTCCAGCGAAATCAACTCAGATGATAGGTTAGATTCAACAGCAATAAGGACACCTCCCGCTCTAGAGATGCGATCACGCCGATAAACAGCATATTTATTTGAAAAAACCTCAGAATTGTAATTATCAGGCTTTAGCCAGGTCTCCGTAAAAGCTACAACTTGTGCAGAAAAGTTGAAAGAATTAAGGAAGAATGGAACAAGTTTTGATCGTAAACCACGAACATTTTGGTAATTAATGAGAAGACGGGACAGATCAGCAATTACCTTTGTGTTGTTATTACTGTGTTCGTCATACCGTTTTTTGGCTGTAATAAAACAGGTTCGGCCCTCGCCTTTCTCGTGAACAAGTGAACCACAGTATGCTTAGGCCAAAAAGAGGAATCAAGTACCTTATCGAAATATTCATCTGAAAGGGATATTTTAAATGAGGAGATGTCTCTCTCATATTTAAAGTTAAATTTATACACATTGATGTTACTAGTGGGTGCAACACCAAGTTTAGAGCAAACGTAATGAGCAATGTCATTTTCGGTAAGCGAGGCGTGTAATCGGGACACAAATACAGCCCTACGAGGTGGCACGGCAGTCACCTGCAAAGGAGTAGCGGATAGCGCACCAGAGAGCTGGGAAGGTGCGGCCGTTATTGAACAGTTTGACAGAAAACGCATTGCTTGACCTAGCGTTGGTTATCGAGCCCGTCAAAGAAGTACTATTTTTTTCAGGTACACTTGTATCGCTAGCAACAAGTGCAAAGTGCTAGCCCGACCATCTTGGGAACGATTTATGTGGCCACGTTAAACCTTCAGGCCATCCCTCCCTCCCCACCCCCAAGTTCCTTGAGGAGCTTGGGGTCGCCAGAGCCTCGTCTGTTAGTGAAACAGGATTCTCCGCGGATAGGTGAGGTTGACAATTGGGTTTGGAGAAGCTATATATTGCGCTGGCAACCTGAAGGGTTGCGCTACACAGCCCCTTGAATCTGGTATTTTAGTCGCCTCTTACGACAGGCATACCTACCGCGGGTATATTCTGACCCCCTAACCCGCTGGGGGTTTTTTTACTTCATACGGCTGAGTTCTCAGGTGCCGTATTTCCCCATAACGCTTATGGAGATTACTCCTTAAGCCCCTGCGCGTTGTTGGGACGCCCTTGGGCATTAACAGCAAGGAGCCACAAAAGATTTATAAAAGTTACGTGGACGTCGGGTTCTAGCCCAGATCAACCTGTCCGATGCAACCATCCCTTGCACGAGACACACTGACAAGAGTATGACCGTACTAAAAAGATACTTTTCCGGCAGACGCAGCAAAACCATTTCTCAGGACCGAGGTCAGGAGATGGATTCGATACCTTTCCGGAGCAAGAGAATATGGAGCAGTCCCGCTGCAAGGAGCTGCTGGGAGGATGGCAATCTGTGGGATTACACAAATTAAATGGGATTACACTGAAATGACAGTCCTTGGTCGGGAAAAATCCCGAGACCCTTCGGTACATAGAATCGAATGCCTTGGGTAGCGCCCGCTGCTGCTCGCGGCCCACGGCGCTACCAGCTCATACTGCCGCTTCTACTCGAAACCGCAATCTCCGTAGTAGATTAGGTAGCAATGCCGCGTATCAGCCCTTGCCCCCTTTTCTTATCCCCTCCTTCCGCCACTAGCACACGAGTAGGTAAGGAAAACAGACTCTTAATTGACGTTGTTGTAGCAATGCTTCGCCCAACCTAGTAGCTGCGACCGATCACAAATTGTCATCAATATCCTCTAACGGGAGGCCAAGGAAACTTGCTGTTTCAACAGGGGTGTACCATAATGAAAGGGGTGTTAGAGGCATGGGTTCCACATTACAATTAAAGAGATGGTTGGTGTCATGTGGGGACACATTGCAAGCGGGGCATACATTTTATATGTGGCTTTTTTCATTGCAACTTCAAACGGTACGGTTGTGTTTATTTCTGCTCCTCGAATTTTACATTTTAAAATGGTAAAACTATATTCAAATACTTTTTAAGAATAAATAATGTGTGAGACAGAGACTCAAAAAGCGGAATCAGAAGTTGGTTTCAAGAATATTATACCAAATAAAGTTTGATTTTTTAAATTTAATATATTTGCGAGAAAGTGACTCTAAATAAAGAAACCAAAACGCATACACTTACAAAGTTTGATACATACATATACATATATTCATTCTATATAAAAAATGGAGAGTAAATGCGACAAGTGCAAAAGTACAATACGTGGAGAAGTGTCAAAAATTCGTTGCGAAGGGGTGTGTGGGAAATATTATCATTTAGCACCAAAATGCTCTGGCATAGACCAATACAGTGTTAATAAATTAGAAGAATGTGAAATGCTTAGATTTATGTGTACTGATTGTGTGCAGTAGGTTCATAACGTAGATGACATTCTAAAAGTTATGCAGATGGTAGTGAGCAAAAATGGCAAACAACTATCTGAGTACAGGAATGAATTTGATAATGCTCTCAAGAAACATGAAAGAGAAATAAAGCAAGTTCTAAAAGCAGTGGAAGTTGCATTTAGCGACAGAATTAAGGCAATGCAAAAAGCGCAAGAATCATGCGAAAAGAGTGTTGTAGAAGTGAACAAAATACGGGAAATTGCTGAAGGCTTCAAGCGAAGCAGCGAGCAGGTCTGTGATGAATTGAAAACAAACAAGGATGACAATAAGAAAATGATTGAAGAAATAAGTAAAGAGAATAAAAAAATGTGCAATGAAATAAAGAAAAATGTTAATAGTGTTGAAGCCAAAGTGTCATACGCAGCGATAACAAAAAATGATGGACAAAAAAAAGAAGTGTTGCCAGACATTAGAAAGAACCATCCCTTAATTGTCAAGCCGAATAAAAGGCAAAATATAGAAATAACCAAAACTGACCTAAACTCGAAAGTTGATCCTAAAGGGCTGCAAATAACTAATATAGTAGCAAGGCAAAGCGGAGTTGTTATTGTTGAAGGCGAAAATGACCATGAGCGTGACAAAATAAAAAATGCCATTGAGAATAATCTGGGAAATAACTATGAGGTTAAGATTCCCAAAAAAGTGAAACCAGCAGTCATGGTGACTGGTATAAATTTTAAATATAGCGACGAGGAACTGGTGCAAAGAATTAAACGACAAAACATTTGTTTAAGTGAAACGGACATCAAAATTGTTAAGCAATATGAAGTGAAAAAGAACGCGAAAAACTATTATAATGCTGTGATAGAAATGAATGTTGAAGCGTCCGCAAATGTACTAGCTGGAGAGAAGCTTAATGTAGGTTGGGAACGTTGCCGAGTATATGATGCAGTCAGGTTTTGTGTTGTTTTAAGTGCAAAGGTTTCAATCATAAAGCTAAAGACTGTAAAGAAACGGAAGTGTGCACTAAATGTCATGGCGCACATTTTTCCAAAGAATGCAATGAGACAGCAATTAATAAATGTATCAACTGCATTAGAGCAAACAAAGATCTGAATATGGGACTAGATATAAACCACGATACTATGAATAGATTTTGCCCTGTATATCAGCAGAAGCTGAATGTTCGGAAAAAACATATGGGATACTAGCAACAAACCAAATATAATGTGACTATATCACGGAAAACTAAAGCGTATACTACACGTACTAAGGAAGGCTGTATGCTGCAGTGCATATATCTTAATATTAAAAGTATTGTTTCAAATAAAGTAGAACTAGAACGTCTTATGGAAGTTAAACAACCAGCCTTAGTAGTGTGCTTCGAAACCTGTACAACAGATAATATAATGGACTCCGAGTTAAATATTTCTACATATAAATAAATCCGTTGTGATTCACACAGTAGGCACACGGGTGGTGTGTTATTTTATACATGACCAAGTAGAATTCAACGTTGTATGCAATAAGTCTTTCGACATGAACATATGGTGTATTATTATAAAAATTAAAAAATGCGCTCTAAAGTGGAAATTTGGAGTAATCTACCACTCACCTAGTAGCAGCGATGCAGATTTTGTTAAATATTTAAATGAGATCGTCACAGAGCACCTTAAAGATTCGGATAATTATCTAATTATTGGGGACTTTAATATAAACATGAATATACCATCCACGTACTCTAACCAGCTTAGAAGTGTGTTTGCACAAATGCTGAGTTAGATGTCTTTGTACCATACAAGTGGATTCATTTATCTTCATTCAAGCCTTCAGTTACAGAGGAGAAAATTGTCAAATACATATCTGAACACATTAAAATCGATGCCTCTGCTTTGGCTTGTTTTAAGTTGGTGAGGCGGGATGCTGACATCAACTCCTTGGTCAGGGTTTCTTTTAAAGTGCGCGTGCTATCAGCTGATTATAACAAGATATTCGACGCTGCTTTGTGGCCCTCTAACGTCACTGTAAAGCCTTTTCGTTTTTTTTCCAAAAAACGGAGGAAACCAAATAGTGTCGTAGGGTTACCTAGTGATATGTATTGCAACACTTATGACATCCCAAACTTCGTCTCGGGTGCATCTCTGAGAGTCTACTTTCAAAATGTTGTCGGCATGCGCACCAAATCGAAAGACTTTCTTTTAGCTACGTCTCGTTTGGACTACGACGTATACGTCATCGTTGAAACGTGGCTCAACGAAGACTTCTTTGATGAAGAGTACTTTGACCCTAAGTTATTCCTAACTTTCCGTAAAGACAGAGACTTCGCGAACACCGGTCAAAAGAAAGGTGGTGGTGTCCTAATTGCAGTTAACAGAAGCCTGCATTCATTAAAGTTTCAACTACATAATCAGGATACGCTGCTCGATCAGCTGTGTGTCTGTGTTTCCAGTTCGTCTGGCTCTACTTTCATTTGTTGCTCGTATATACCGCCCAATAGTGGTGATTGCTTATATAATGGTCATGTGGAGAACATCGTTAATTTATGCGAAACTCATACTGATGCCAACTTCTGTATACTTGGAGACTTCAATCTACCAGATATTGTCTGGCCAGATTTTCAATATAATGGAATTTTGACACCTACCAATGTCACGCGTTCCAATGAAATTAGCCTTATAGATAATACCTTAAGTTGTAATTTGATTCAAATCAATAATTTATTTAATACTCTCTCGAGGTTACTTGATCTTATATTCGTCGACGAGAATTTAATATATCAACTCTCTGAGAGTACTTTTCCTGTATATCTGATAGGCATCATATACCAATAGCTATTCATCTACATAACTTTGATGCTATCCCTACGTCACCTGCTTTAGATAATTCCTCTTTCAACTTTCGATCTACTGATTTCGGCGAGCTGAACAATGTATTATTTGAAATTAACTGGGAAAACATATTTCCCTCTAATGACGTCAGTGTTTGTTATGATATTTTCTTATCGAATTTGACTGAAACATTTCAAAGTATAGTGCCTCGTTTTGGGCCCAGGCTTCATAAATTACCATGGTATAATAAAACTCTTAATAGGTTGAAAAATAAACGTAACAAACTCAATAACTTATTCAAGGCAGATTCAGATAATATCCTTCTCAGAGAACAGTTCACTACCAGTGTGCGTCAATTTAATGTCCTTGACAAATTCCTTTACAATCGCTATATGGGTAGGTTCGAAAATGAGCTTAAAGAAAATCCTAAAGCCTTTTGGAACTTTATCCGATCCAAACGTGGTTCGACGAATATACGGATCTGCATGAGCTTTAATGGTGTACGCTCCCAGTCCCTACCAGAAACAGTTGAGCTGTTTGGCTGATTTCTTTAAATCAAACTTTGATGATGCTACTGTAGATCTGAATGACTCTTATTCGCGATCCGGGCTCTATGATCGTCTAGATTTTGGCTCCCTCGTGATCTCCGGCGATGACGTCAGCAATGCTATGTCCTCCCTTAAACCCTCGTTAAAATGTGACAGTGACGGCCTCTGTGCCTTTGTCCTGAAGTTCTGTAGTTTATCTTTGTGCATACCTCTTCGGCATATATTCAATTTATCCCTGTCTTCCGGAACTTTTATCGATAGTGAAAAAAGTTCCATTTGTCCAATCTTTAAAGCTGGCAATAAAAATGACGTCTCTAATTATAGGCCTATCGCCAAACTAACAGTTTGCTCGAAGCTTTTTGAGAAAATTATAAAAGAGAAGCTAACTTTTGTCATCAAAAGCGTCATTGAGCCGTGCCAACATGGGTTTGTGGCTGGTCGCTCGACTGTTACGAACCTAGTGTCGTTTTCTGATTTCTGCATCTCTGCATTTCAGGACGGTTGCCAGGTAGATACTGTATACACCGATTTCACGAAGGCTTTCGATAAAGTATCTCATAAAATCTTATTATTTAAACTGGAATGCATTGGATTTCACTCTGTTTTCCTATCATGGTTAAAATCTTATTTGTCGAATAGGTCCTTGTGCGTCGAAATTGAAGACTGTTAGTCCCAACGTTTCTTGGCAACATCCGGGGTACCTCAGGGTAGCATTCTTGGTCCTCTTTTATTTGTGCTGTTTATTAATGACATTGGTTCCTGCTTTAATTCGTCTGATTTCCTTTTATATGCAGACGATCTGAAGATTTTTCGTAGAATTAATGGCCCGTCAGATGCAGTGCTCCTACAAAATGATCTAAATAATCTTGTTGCTTGGTGTAATGCCAATAGTCTCTACTTAAATGTCAAAAAATGCTTTCAAATGTCTTTTCCAAATCGTCTACCCTGCATACCACGCCCTACGGTATTTCAGGTGTTCCACTGGCTTCTGTCAAAGAAGTTATTGATCTAGGTGTTGTCTTCGACACATCTTTCTCCTTCGTTAGTCATATCTGTTATGTCCTTCCGAAGGCTTACAGAAACCTTGCCTTCCTTCGCAGATATGCAAAAGACCTTAAGGATCCCTATACCAGGAAGGCACTTTTTAAACGCTTTAGTTCGCTCAAAATTAGAATACGCCTCAGTTGTCTGGAATCCTATCTATAGTGGCCACTCTGCCAGAATAGAGAGGGTTCAAAGAAAATTCATTAGATTTTGCTTAATTTCTATTAACTTTGACGATCCAACCCCATCCTATTACTCGCGATGCATACTTATCAATCTCCAGTCTCTTGAAATCCGGAGAACTGCGCATCTACTAATGTTTGTTTATGATCTCATCACTGGCTCTTTGGATTGTTCAGCTCTTCTAGCTAAAGTTAATTGTAATGTACCTAATAGGTGTCTTCGTACTTTCTTGCCCTTTTACTTGCGTATCGGTAGAGCTAACTATTGCATGTTTGACCCGATTTTCCGCGCACTTACCGTATTTAATAGACTCTCAGGGAGTTTCCTTCTTGATTTCTCTTTGTCGAGAAGTACGTTCAAGTCTTCTCTGGATTTGTGGCTGTAATTTATTTTTATTACTTATTCATCTCATTGTTATCTTTTTTCTTTTTTATTATTTACACGGTAATTACATATATAAGTTTGACTATATAGTTTTTATATCTTTCTATTCATTTGTATCTAGTCTGTAAGATTCTTTTCGATCATAGACTTAATAAACATATACATATACAAATGGCATTGGTACAAAAAATTGATTTTAATACGAGTGTAGCGGAGCACTCAGGTACAAAAATTGACCTACTATTTGCCAATAATGACCAGATCAAAATTGAATGTGCCAGCGAATATAAAATATCTGATCATGAGACAATCTGGTTTAAAATACCTACTTCAAAATATTGCAGAATGAGAAAATATGCTAATGCCGTCTGTTGGGAGAACTACAGCGCGGAGAACCTGATAAATTTGTTGCGGATATGTGATATAAGTTCTATATCTAATATAGTGTTAGAAAATAGGGTTCAGGCTTTGAATGATATCTTGTCTGAAGCCATGCAAACGTTGACATATGAGAAGAGGGTCAATATAAAATTGCGAAATAAGTGGTACGACCGTGAACTAACAGTACTACATAAAAGAAAATTTGAATTATATAAAATTGCGATTAGCACAGGTCATTGGGATGATTATAATGCCATTAAAAAAATATATAAAAAAACTATAATACTTAAAAAGAAGAAATACATGGAAGATCAAGTGATTATTAATAAAGGAAATATGAAATCCATGTGGAAATGTTTGAAAGATGCTGTGGAACTTGCAGATAATAAAGAGCATATTAAAAAATAGTATTTAACGGTGAATGTCTAGAAAATAGCAACGATATAGCTAATGTCTTGAATTGTTACTTTGTTCAGAGCATAATTCAAATCAATGATAGTATTGAAACAATTGAACTTGTTGATGAAAGTGAAACAACCAACTCGGTAGCAACATTTGAGCTCACCAGTATCGAGTTAGAAGATATAATGAACATAACAAAATCATTTAAAAACAAATATGGCGGTAAAACCCTATTGTCAGAGGGTGTTATCAAGGACTCTATCGTGTACATTGCACACTTATATAAGGATATTATAAACGAATCGTTTGATAGTGGCACTGTTCCCAGTTGCTGGAAGATATCCACAATAATACCAGTGGCAAAAGTAAAAAATACAATGAAACCTGACGAGCTGCGTCCGATTAATACCCTACCTATTGATGAAAAAATTATGGAAACAGTGGTGAAAAAGCAACCAGTAGCATACCTAGACGATCATAATATAATCATACCAGAGCAATCAGGCTTCAGGAAAGGCCACTCCTGCGAAAAAGCATTGAATATGGTAATTGCAGAGTGGAAAGAGGCTGTTGCTGATAAAAAGGTAGTAGTATCTTGCTTCTTAGACTTAAAGAGGGCGTTTGAAACAATCGATCTAAATGAATTGCTGAAGTTAATGGATAAAATTGGGATCAAGGGAAAAACTTTGGAATGGTTTCGTAGTTACCTGAGTAACAGAAAGCAGAGGACGGTAATTGGAGACGCAGTTTCATTGGTTGTTGATGTTAACATTGGGCTCCCACAAGGCTCAGTACTTGCTCCGATATTGTTTATAATTTACATCAATGATATAAAAACTTGCTTGAGAAATTGTAAAATAAGTCTTTTTGCGGATGATGCATTAGTTAGCATTAGTGGCAAAAATGTAGATTGCGCTGTCATGAAAATACAAGAAGACTTAAATAATTTATTAAGTGGCTATGCAGTAGAAAGCTAAAACTTAATATTGATAAAACTAAGTATATGATATTTAACAAGAACCATAATAACTTAATCCAATCTAGTCTGAAAATAAAAACCAATGCAATTGAATGAGTAGATCAAATGAAGTACCTATGTGTAATAATTGATGAGAAACTAAGTTTCACAGAACACATGAATCATTTAGAGAAGAAAATTGCACAGAAAATATGATTTATGTATCGAACATGTAAGCATATTAGCCAACATCACAAAATATTAGTATATAGATCAATTGCAGAACCACATTTTATTTACTGCCCATCAATACTACTAGTAACTAACGATACGTTAATTAATAAGCTCCAAATACAGGAAAACAAAGCAATGCGTTTGATACTAAAATGCTCTTATAGAACATCAAAAAGTATTATGCTTCCTATGTTAAATTGGCTTAGTATTAAACAATTAATCTGTTATTACTCTTTGAAGTTTATACATTACATAACACAGGGAATGTTACCAAATTATCTGAGTGATAGGATACAGTACAATCATGAGATCCATAACTATGGAACTAGGAGTAGCAGAAATTTGAGACTGCCCAAAGTAAGAACCGAGTTCGCAAAAAAGACCTTAGAATACGTAGGCAATAAAATGTATAATGAACTACCAGCAGAGATAAAGACTGTGAAAACGTTGTTAAGTTAAAGAAAAACTATTTCTATATTGTAAAAATTTAAATATTTAATACTAGTTAAACAATAAATTTACTCATTTCTTTTTAATGAAATAGTTTTAAGAAACAATTATGAATTTTGTAAATTGTACTATACAATGAATTAGGCTTTTTTGGCCGTAATAAATAAAATAAATAAAAAAAAATAAATAAAATATGTCGGGATTGATTCTAGATATGTAAGAGTTTAACCTGTTACAGTATCCAGTACGAAGTTGACCAAGTTTGACTCGCGTTTCCCTGGGGAGTATACGTACCTCTTCCGCAAGTTTCGGGTACTGATTTTTGAGTACTGGATTCACCGGGCCAATCCCGGCATAAAGGTCCGACCCCTGTTTGTGCAGTTCACTGAATGCCTGCTTGTGTTTTTTTGCTTCATACGGCTGAGTTCTCAGGTGCCGTATTTCCTCATAATGCTTACGGAGATGACTCCTTAAGCCCCTGGGCGGTGTTGGCTCATTAATCGGATGTCTGTTGGAATGACCCAGGTTTCTGGGTATTCAACAGGAACTGTTTGGTTAGCATCTCATTTCTCTCGCTGATGGGGAGTATTCTCGCAACATTATGTAGATGGTGTTGTGGGGACATAAGACAGCCCGTGGCGGTTGTTGTTGTTGTTGTTGTAGCAATGCTCGCCCCACCTAATAGCCGCGACCGATCACAAATTGTCATCAATATCCTCTAACGGGAGTCCAAGGAAACTTGCCGTTTCAACAGGGGTGGGCCATAAGGAAGGGGTGTTAGAGGCGTTGGTTCCACATTACAATTGAAGAGATGGTTGGTGTCATGTGGGGACACATTGCAAGCGGGGCATACATTTTGTATGTCGGGGTTGATTCTGGATAGGTAAGAGTTTAACCTGTTACAGTATCCAGAACGAAGTTGAGGAGTATGCGTTCCTCTTCCGCGAGTTTTGGATAATTTTCGTTAACTACTGGATTCACCGGGCAATTCCCGGCATAAAGGTCCGAGGCCTGTTTATGGAGTTCACCAAGGACCTGCTTGTGTTTTTTCACTTCATACGGCTGGGTTCTCAGGTGACGTATTTCCTCAAAATGCTTACGGAGATGACTCCTTAAGCCCCTAGGCGGTGCTGGTTCATCAATCAGATGTCTGTTGGGATGCCCAGGTTTCTGGGTATTCAACAGGAACTGTTTGGTCAGCATCTCATTTCTCTCCCTGATGGGGAGTATTCTCGCCTCATTATGCAGATGGTGTTCTGGGGACATAAGAAGACAGCCCGTGGCTATTCTGAGAGCAGTATTTTGGCAGGCCTGTAGTTTCTTCCAGTGGGTGATTTTTAGGCTTGGCGACCATATGGGTGACGCGTAGAACGTAATCGGCTGGCTAATTGCTTTGTATGTAGTCATGAGCGTTTCTTTATCTTTTCCCCAAGTACTGCCAGCGAGGGATTTGAGGATTTTGTTACGGCTCTGAATTCTCGGAACAATTGCGGCTGCGTGCTCACTAAAATGTAGATCCTGATCACACCCAAGATTTTGGGGTGTAGGACAGTCGGTAGCGTAGTGCCATCGACGTGGATGTTCAAAATGGTCGACATTTGGGACGTCCATGTTGTAAATAAGGTCGCGGAAGATTTAGTCGGTGATAATGCCAGGTTTCGCGAGGCGAAAAAACTGGAGAGATCAGGGAGGTAGCCGTTTATTTTATTGCATAGCGCATCGATCTTTGGGCCTGGGCCTGTGGCCATTATTGTGCAGTCATCGGCGTAGGAAACGATTGTGACTCCTTCCGGTGGTGAAGGTAGCTTAGATATGTAGAAATTAAACAAAAGTGGGGATAGGACACCACCCTGTGGCGCCCCTTGTTTAATTCTCCTTGGTTTTGATGTTTCGTTTCTAAAATGCACCGATGCCTGCCGACCACCCAGATAATTTGCGGTCCACCTTTTAAGACATGGGGGAAGGGTAAACCCTTCCAGGTCCTGCAGTAACGAGCCATGGTTGACCGTACCAAAAGCTTTTGATAGGTCTAGCGCTACGAGTACTGTTCTATGGTGGGGGTATTGATTTAAACCGCAATTTATCTGGGTGCTAATGGCATTTAGCGCGGTGGTAGTGCTATGGAGTTTTGTGAAGCCATGCTGATGAGGGGCTAGCTGCAAATTTGCTGGGAAATAAGGGAGCAAAATGGCTTCAAGCGTCTTTGCCACTGGCGATAGGAGAGATATCGGACGATACGACTCACCTATGTTAGCTGGTTTCCCAGGCTTTAGTAGCGGGACCACCTTGGCCATTTTCCATTTCTCAGGTATGACAAAGGTGGAAAGAGACAGATTGAAGACATTCGCAAAATATTTGAAACCCTCTTTCCCTAGGCTTTTAAGCATCGGCATGGCTATGCCGTCAGGGCCCACTGCTTTGGATGGTTTAGCACGACCAATGGCGTCCTCTACCTCTTTAGCGGTGATGGTGATTGGTGACGCGCTGAATTTGTGTTTATGTGCGTGTCTATTGGCTCTCCGTCTATCTTTGTCGACCGTAGGATGCATTATATATTGTCGGCAGAAAGCGCTCGCGCATTTTTTCGCGTCCGACAGCACTTTGTCGCCAAAGGCGATGGAAACTTTGTCTTTGTGCTTAGTCGGATTCGATAGGGACTTTACGGTAGACCAAAGTTTACCCACACCGGTAGAGAGGTTACAACCTCTTAGGTGCTCCTCCCATTTCGCCCGCTTGTGTTCATCCACAAGCAATCTGATGCGTTGGTTTATATCCCTTATTTGGGGGTCGCCTGGATCAAGCTGTCTTATAAGATCACGTTCTCTCGCTAAGTTTGCGGCCTCCGCCGGGAAGTGGGGCGGATTTCGGGAATTCTCCCGGCGGGAATGAAATGTGCCGAGGCGGATTTAATGACCTTACGGAAGGCACGCTCCCCTTGGCGGGCATCAGTCGGGATAGGGAGGGCAGCAAAGCGGCTCGTCTGTAAAGGATTTATATTCTTCCCACTTTCCTTTTTTGAAGTTTATGAAAGTGCGTTTTTCAGTGACGATGAAGTCGGCGGTACGCTCAAGCGAAATAAGTATGGGCAGGTGGTCGGATGCCAATGTTACCATCGGCTGCCAGTTGACGCAGTTTCCGAGTTATCTGGCGAGCTGTGACAGCTTCCTACCATACGTGTGGGGGCGTCTCCGTTTATTGTGCAGAACGTCGTTTCTTCTATTTGATCCGCCAACATCTCACCCCTACTGTCCGCCCGCAAGTGTGAATGCCATAGATCATGATGGGCATTGAAATCGCCTAAGATAATGCGATTGTTGCCAGTGAGTAAGGCCCTGATATTAGGGCGGTATCCACTGGGGCAACAGGTGGCAGGAGGGATGTAGATTTTGATGATTTCTATGTTTGCATCGCCTGACCGGACAGATAGGCCTTGCCGTTCTAAGACATTGTCCCTGCGGTCGATGCCAGGATCAAATATATAATATTGCACAGAGTGGTGTATGATAAACGCGAGACCGCCTCCATTTCCGCTCTCGCGGTCTTTCCTGTGGACATTATACCCAGAGCAAGTCTGCAATGCATATCTTGCTGTGAGTTTAGTCTCTTGAATCGCAGCAATGCGGATGTTGTGCCGCTTCATGAAATCGACTATCTCCGTAATCTTCCCAGTTAGTCCATTACAGTTTAACTGCAGAATTCTGAAGTGCATAAAGGGAGACGTCGCCACTCTGGGGGTAAGTGACGGGTGACTACGCCTGGGTTGTGGAAGGCCAGGACGCAATTGCTGTTGTGGCCCTGGGACTGGGCGTCCTTGGGCAAGCATTGGGGTACCCGGATGATTTGGGTTTGCGACCTGGCAACATGGTGCGATGAAATCCGTCGGGGGGCTGCCGTCGCGGAGACCATCTAGGAAAGTGGCACCACCCAAGGCAGGAGCTGCATTGGGCGGATGCCGCAAACCAATATATTCTGTGCTGGCAGACGGTGCAAACGGAGGTAGGGACTAAGAGTCTGTTTCCCTGACCTGCACGATTGCTGCCGGAAAAGAGGGGGGGAGAAGACGGGGGCAGGGGCTGATGCTCAGCTTTGCTACCAACTCTACTACGAGCGCGAGCAGCAGCGGGTACTTGTGGCTTGCAGAGCAGCGGGGCTGCTGGAAGGTAGTGGGGGGCGCTTAGGCGTAGACTACGAGACGCCCTTGGGCGTGAACAGCAAGGAGCCACAAAAGATTTATAAAAGTTACGTGGACGTCGGGTTTTGGGATCAAGCCCAGAACAACCTGTCCGATGCAACCATCCCTTGCACGGGACACACTGAACAGAGTATGACCGTCCTAAAAAGATTATTTTCCGGCAGATGCAGCAAAACCATTTCTCAGGACCGGGGTCAGGAGACGGACCCGGATTGGATTCGATGCCTTCCCGGAGTAAGAGAATATGGAGCAGTCCTGCTGCAAGGAGCTGCTGGAAAAGAGGGAGGGGGGGGAGAAGACGGGGGCAGGGGCTGATGCTCAGCTTTGCTACCAACTCTACTAAGAGCGCGAGCAGCAGCGGGTACTTGTGGCTTGCAGAGCAGCGGGCTGCTGGAAGGTAGTGGGGGGCGCTTAGGCGTAGACTACGGGACGCCCTTGGGCGTGAACAGCAAGGAGCCACAAAAGATTTATAAAAGTTACGTGGACGTCGGGTTTTGGGATCAAGCCCAGAACAACCTGTCCGATGCAACCATCCCTTGCACGGGACACACTGAACAGAGTATGACCGTCCTAAAAAGATTATTTTCCGGCAGATGCAGCAAAACCATTTCTCAGGACCGGGGTCAGGAGACGGACCCGGATTGGATTCGATGCCTTCCCGGAGTAAGAGAATATGGAGCAGTCCTGCTGCAAGGAGCTGCTGGGAGGATGACAATTTGTGGGAGGGACGAAACAAATTAGATGGGGTCACACTGAAATGACAGTCCTTGGTCGGGAAAAATCCCGAGTCGCTCCGGTACATAGAACCGACTGCCTTGGGAAGCGGCCCGTGGCGGTTCTGAGAGCAGAATTCTGGCAGGCCTGTAGCTTCTTCCAGTGAGTAGTTTTTAGGCTTGGCGACCATATAGGGGACGCGTAGCATGCAATCGGCTGGCCAATTTCTTTGTAAGTGGGAATGAGCGTTTCTTTGTCTTTTCCCCAAGTACTGCCAGAAAAGAGGATTTTATAACGCCTCTGGATTTTCGGTACAATTGCGGCTGCATGCTCATCAAAATGTAGATCCTGATCAAACGTCACACCCAAGATTTTGGGGTGTAGGACAGTCGGCAGCGTAGTGGCATCGACGTGGATGTTCAAAATGGTCGACATTTGGGACGTCCATGTTGTAAATAAGGTCGCGGAGGATTTAGTCGGTGATAATGTCAGGTTTCGCGAGGAGAAAAACTGGTGAGATCAGGGAGGTAGCCGTTTATTCTGTTGCAAAGCTCATCGATCTGTGGGCCTGGGCCTGTTGCCATTATTGTGCAGTCATCGGCGTAGGAAACGATAGTTACTCCTTCTGGTGGCGAAGTTAGCTTTGATATGTAGAAGTTAAACAAAGAGGATAGGATACCACCCTGTGGCACCCCTTGTTTAATTCTTCTTGGTTTTGATGTTTCGTTTCTAAATTGCACCGATGCCTGCCGACCACCCAGATAATTTGCAGTCCACCTTTTAAGACATGGGGGAAGGGTAGACCTTTCCAGGTCTTGCAGTAACGTGCCATGGTTGACCGTATCAAAAGCTTTTGATAGATCTAGCGCAACGAGTACTGTTCTATGGTTGGGGTTTTGATTTAAACCGCAATTTATCGCAAATTTACCCTCACTAGGTTAGGCACCTTGTCGTTGGTGTGAAGGGCTTAGCCGAACTCCATAGTGCCCGACTATGAGGCGGAGCTGTTTAGGACTGACATCTACGCCGTTTCGCCTCATAGGAGGGCGGCGGGATGTCGGTGACCAAGAACTGCCAACCCCCAAATCCAGGGTGTTATGCGGACCGTGCCTATTGGACGATTTGCAGCCAGGGGATAAATTCGGCTGTATTCGAACGGAGCCTTCGCGATACCGGGCCTCCTCGGGAAGTATTTATGGCCTTACCACAGTAAGGGGCGCTGCTGTGGCGGACGGTTCTTTCCCCGTATATATTACTGGACCGCTGAGCCCGCCTTGTCGGGCAGGTGGTCGTACGACCAAGATGAACGACTCATTACCTGATTGTAATTCAATGAACTCCGTGTTGGAGAAGCACACAAATGAAAACGGAGTAGAAGAGTGGAGAAGGGTACGGAGCAGAGGAAGTAAAAGAGCTCTCTCGCAGTACCGTGCAGCACTAAGAATTGTACAACGCTTGGGAGCAGTGGTCGACCCAACAGAAGTGGAGATCGAGCGCTTGGAAAGGTTTGCTGCGAGAAACCCTCGGTTCTGCAACCGGTACGAGGAGGAAGAAGCGTCGAATGGCAGAATGAAGAGGCAACGTTCGGCGGAAGGCGACAAGCCTGCTTTCAAGAGGCAGAAAGGACCCAGTCCCAGAGCCGTGGGGCAGGGCAGTCGCATAGACAAGACAAGTAGGCCCAAAGCTGTAAGACAGATGGGCCCCAATAGCGAGGTAGCAACTACCTCGAAAGCTGCGAGTCAGAGGGAAGTTCTAATTACGGAAGTAGGAGATAAGCCAAAGGGAGATAACGCTAAGACTCCGGCTTTCTCGGAGGCGCTAAAGGGAGTTAACGCTAAGACTCCGGCTTTCTCGGAGGTGCCAAAGGGAGATAACACTAAGACTCCTGCTTTCCCGAGAAGATGAGTGATGTGGCAAAGCAGTCACTGACTGTGGCGCTGGTTGATCGTAGCAGTCCTTTCGGACAAATGACTACTGAAAGGTGGAGATCTGTGGGAAAGGGAGCTTATTAGCTTAATGCTTAAGATGATGCGGGAACAACCAAGTAAGCCCCTTCCAACCTTTGATTCGGGGGATGGTATAATGGTGTGAAGATGATAGCGTGCGACAACATAGCGAGCTTGCGGTGGCTGGAGGAAGTGGTTCCAAACCTCCAAAGGCAAGGCACGAACGCGCGGTTTGAGGTGGTGGATAAAGCGCAAATCCCCACGGTACCAAAAGTTAAGGTATGGATACCATGCGTGATGAAGTCGGAGGATACACTGCGACTTCTGCAGAATCAGAATCCGAACATACCGACACAGGATTGGAAGGTACTTACTGTATCTCGGCTACCGAGATGGTCAGTTCTACATCTTCCAAATAAACAAGCAGGCGGAGGATATTTTGTACACGCAGCTTGGCAAAATGTCCTTTGGCACTGGCAAAATCTACATGCGACTCAGGAAAAGAAGTCCCGAGGATAAAAACCCTAACACGCTAGAGGTGGGCGAAGTCGAAAAGGACCTCAAAAGCCTAAGGGAAAAAAGACAGGTGGAGGTCCCCGACGTCACCACGAACGTGCTAGAAGAGGACCAACCGCTAAATGGTGCTGTGACTCGCACAGAGGAACACCCGGCACAACAGTCACGAGAGGCTGAAGGGGGCCTCGAATACTCTAAACCAAAAGGGCAAGGGGAGGACGACGACGTCAAGACGAAGGTGCTGGAGGGGGACAAACAGCCCAATGGTGCTGCGAGTCCTACAGATAAACCTCCAACACAGTAAAGTGGCGTCGAGCGAACTCCTCCTAACCCTTGAGGAGGGTTCGTTTGACGTGGCGCTGATCCAGGAGCCGTGGCTCTCATCGGGAGGAAAGGTTTCTGGACTTAGCGCGCGCGGGTTTGGCGTTTACTACGCGCAAACGGAAGGACGGGTGCGAGCTGTAGTAATGGTAAGGAAACAGCTGCATTCATATATGCTGCCTAATTACACCACTGAGGATCTCGTAGCGGTGGCCGTTGAGCAAAAGAATAAGCAGGCATTTATCCTGGCGTCCTGCTACATGGCCCATGCTGCGGAGGTTCCACCGATGGAGTGCAAAAGGCTAGTACAGGAGGAAGGGCGCAAAGGGCGGTTGGTCATAGGCGCAGATGCAAATGCGCACCACAATGCGTGGGGAGGAGCAGATACGAACGAGAGAGGCGAATCTCTGTTTTGTTACATCCTGCAAAACCAATTTGCAGATAGCCAACAGGGGAAATGTCCCTACATACATTGGTCCAACATCCAGCAATGTTCTGGATATTACATTGAGCTCCGAGCGTGATATATCAAGGTATGATTGGATGGTTCTTGATAGACCATCCTTCTCCGACCATGCGTATATCAGCTTCAGCATCCCCCTAAAGAGGGTAGATAAGGGAGGAACCTTTAGAAACCCTAGGTCAACGAACTGGACTAAAATTCCAGAAACATGTGGAAAAAAAACTGGGACAACCCAAAGAGGTTGCTAATGTAGAGGAACTGGAGGAGTCGAATGAATTCCTAACAAGGACGCTTATGACTGCGTATAACAAAGCTTGCCCTCTAAGAAGATTCAGAGGAAAGCAAAGCCGCCATGGTGGAGCAATGAGCTGAGTCTTCTAAGAAGACAGGTAAAAGAAATGTTTAAGCTCGCAAAGACCGCGGAAAGCGAAGCGTGTCGGGACGAGTACAGGGATCTACTGAGGATCTACAAGCGTGAAATTACTAGGGCGAAGAGAAACTCATGGAAAAGTTTCTGTACGGACATAGAGTGCTCCAGCGAAACAGCACGGTTGAAAAAAGTCCTAGCAAAGGGAAACATAGTCCAGGGACTATAAAGAAAGAGAACGGGGAATGGTCACGTAATAGTGAGGAATCCCTTGAGGTGCTTCTCGATACACATTTCCCATCGGGAGACGGTTTAGAAGAGCCAGCAGACATCACTCACACTTCGATCACGGAGCTAGTAGTGCCCGGGCTTGGTGACCGATACCAAGATCGAGTGGGCAGTGAAGACGTTTTCTAAGTTTAAATCGCCGGGCCCAGATGGTATATTCCCGGCCATGCTACAAGTCTCAAGTAGGGCGGTCGTGGAATGGCTTAAAATAATATTCGATGGGTGCATAAGACTGAATCATGTACCGCACTCTTGGAGAACTGCTCGTGTAGCTTTTCTACCAAAGGCGGGGAAGATCGGTCACGTGTATCCCAAAGACTATAGACCCATTAGCTTAACATCATTTCTGCTCAAAACCTTTGAGAGGCTGATAGATGTGTACATAAAGTCCAACGTGGATGAAAAGCTGCTCTCCACAACACAGCATGCGTACACCAAAGGCAAGTCGGTAGACACCGCATTGCATAGGGTGGTAATAAGCATAGAGAAATCCCTGGAATATAAGGAGTATGCTCTAGGAGTCTTCTTGGACATTGCCGGGGCTTTCAATAATGTTGCAAAATGGGCGATTATGGATGGTCTTAATTACATTAAAGTACATCCTGCCTTAATCAGATGGATCGGCTGCATGTTAAATTGCAGAAAGATTACATCACAATGGGGATTGTACGAGGCCACGAAATCAGTGGACAGGGGCACGCCGCAGGGAGGGGTGCTATCACCTCTGCTGTGGACGCTGGTCATCAACCAACTGCTCAGGCAATTCGATGAGGGACCCGTAAAACTTACGGCTTACGCAGATGACGTTGCAATTGTCATAAGTGGAAAGTGCCTTCCAACGATTAGTTCTTTGATGGATCGTGCGCTTCGGGATATTCATACCTGGGCATCTAATGTCGGGTTGAAAGTCAATGCGGAGAAGACGGATATGGTCTTATTTACAAAGAGGTACAAGGTCCCAAATTGGACCAGGCCTAAGTTAGGAGGGGTGACCTTACAGGAGAAACCTTGCACAAAATATCTAGGAATCATCCTAGACAGTCAGCTGTCATGGAAGCTCAACGTGGAGGAGAGGGTCAAGAAGGCCTCAACGGCACTCTATGCATGTAAAAGAATGCTGGGGTGTACGTGGGGCCTATCGCCGTCTCTTTCTCATTGGGTTTTTACAGCGATTGTAAGCCCTATTCTATACTATGGAGTTCTTGTTTGGTTGGTGGAAAGCCACACAAAAAACAACATACCTCAAAAAATTAGCCAGTCGTTACATCGAACAATTCTTTAGGGCTTTTAACAACTTTCTCAAATTCCAACCAATCTCGTACTAATTTTCTAGAACCAACAATAATGGCTACACCAGAGCAAAAGAGACAGTATATTGGATCGTGGGCGCCCTTATTTAGAGAAAACTATAACGGTGACCCCTTAGCGCTAGACTCCTTCATAGATAAAATTGAACTAGTAGAAGGCTGTATAGATCCAGATCTTATGCCAACTTTCATTTCACTCGTTAAATCGAAGCTCGAAGGGAAAGCACGAGAAGCTATTCCGACAAATATAACATCTATTCAAGAAATTAAAGATGCGCTTAAAAGTCGAATAAAGCCAGACAATTCAAAAGACGTTGCAGGGAAAATAGCTTCACTAAAAGTTACGAGCAATAATTTAACCGAGTTTGCTAAACGAGTAGAGGAAGTATCTGATGCTTTAGAGAGGTATCTAATTATCGAGGGCATATCAAAAGCCAAAGCGCACGAGATGGCAGTCGAACAGTCAGTAAATGTTTGTAGGCTAAATACGCGCTCAGACTTAGTCAAATCAGTTCTCGCATCAACCTCTTTTAGTGACGCAAAAGACGTCGTAGCAAAAATGATAGTCGAACAAAACAATCAGGCTACAGAAAGACAGGTATTAGCTTTTCGATCAAGGTTTAACAATCAAACCAACTTTCGCAATAACAATAGAGGCAATAACTACTACAACAACAATAATAGATACAACAACAATAGTAATTTCAACAGGTTCAATAACAATAATAATTTCAATAGGTACAACAACAATAATAACGGTAGATACAATAATAACAATCAAAATAGGCAAAACAACAACTATAGGCAAAACAACGGCAATCGAAACAATAGTAACTCGCGTAACACTAGCAACAGTCAAAATAGGCTAGAAAACAGAACCAATACTAACGCCGGAAGTTCAAATACGCGAAATAATGCAAACGTTCGCTCTTTAAACTTGGACGCCACTCAGCAGCGAACACTGAGGGACGAGGAGATAAACGAATAAATATTAAAAATATTTTTTGTCTAAACCTAAATTACTCAGATTTTATCGAAATTTATATAACCGGATCTAACAAATTATGTACATTTTTACTAGATACACAAGCTGATATTTCTCTGATTAAAATTTCAAGCTTAAATAAGCAAATTCCAATTAATTCTGACGATATAGTTAATATCACAGGCGTTTCATCAAATTCTGTTCCTACCATAGGTAAAATAAACATAGACCTAAATTTTTCTAATAATCTAGTCGAACATAGCTTACACGTGGTAAACGATGACTTCAATATCCCATCAGATGGTATACTGGGTAAAGACTTTCTTCATCATAACAAATGTGTAATAAATTATTCAAATAGTAGCATCTCATTCTGGGCAAATAAAGAAAAAGTCATTATGCCAATCCTACACGGAACAGAAAGAGATATGTGTATTATACCACCAAGATGCGAAGTTTTTCGAATTTTCTGCCCCTATTACCGTTTACAACTCAACTCTGGTTGAGTTGAAATTTCGCAATTTGGTATTACAGATTACAACTCAACCTGTCAAAAAAATTTCGGTTGAGTTGTCTAGTCTTACAACTTTTTGTGGCATTGCCGTTTACAACCTTGTGTTGGTGTAGTTGTCAAGACGTCAAAATCTTACAACTGCTTACTAGCAGTTGTCTCATGCAATTTTGCAGTTGTTTTGAAAAATGTTACGTTTTAGAAGACGGTTCACCACCTAATTTTTAACAAAGATGTTCAAAGTTGGTATCAAAAGACACGTTTCGACCTCCGATTTAAGAATCCGAAAACAAAAATTGTAATTCTTTGCGACAGCATGACACTGCTAATACGCGTCCAAAAATATCGAGACGCGTATTAATCTCGAGAACAATAATCCGAAGGCGGAAAAAGAAACATTTTATCTCTTTTCCGGAGATATTTGTAGTTGAAGTTGGCGATTTTCATGTGGTTGTTGTAATGTTGTTGTCTTTTTTCGGTTTTTGTTTTAATGTCTTTTGAACGAGTTAAAATTTTTATTTTCCGCCTTCGGATTATTAATACTGATGCCAAGACGCATCGTTTAATACCTCTCTCGATATTTTTGGACACGTATTAGCAGTGTCATGCTGTCGTAAAGAATTACCACAAAAATTAAAAATTTTATTTGTAATAAAATCTAATTTCATGTGGTTGTTGTATTTTGTACACAGCTATGCAGAAAGGTGTTGGACCCAACCAGAGTTATTTTTACGAATCGCGGCCAAAGGCCGCCAACGCAGAAAGATGTTCTGTGCAAAAAAACTGTGGAACGGGCCTCATATTTCGGACCCTCTCGGGCCATTTTATGGGTCTTTGTAAATATCTTTCAAAAGAAATAAAATTTTTAATTTCCGCTTTCGAATCCTAAAAACGGAGATGGAAACCCGTCTTTTGATACCACCTTTGATAAGAGTTAGATGGTGCACGGGCTTATAAAACGTTACCAAAAAAAAGCAAAAAATTTAA
The DNA here is from genome assembly GCA_029619165.1 of Eurosta solidaginis. NCBI lineage: Eukaryota > Metazoa > Arthropoda > Insecta > Diptera > Tephritidae > Eurosta > Eurosta solidaginis. The sequence goes on from JARSSU010032391.1 coordinate 32,210, forward strand.
AGCCGGTAGTTAAACCTTTTTTAATCAAACAATATCAACATTTTGTACACATTTCTAGAAAAAACAACGTTTAAACGAATTACATTGAATAACTTTTTGACTTTAGTTGGACGAGGCTGGCCGCAGTTCGGATGCAGCCAAAATAGGTGAAATTATGCGAGTCCCATTGATACTTATCACTACTCCTGGGAATCCTATTTGAGTAAAATACAGTTTTTTCTGTTTGGGTTTAAATCTACTTCGCACAAATACGCTCCTCAATAATATCTAAAACCAGTCCAACACCAAAATCATTTCCACATCATATTTGATAGCTGCCGTCAGCAAGGAATCGGAGTATGGTGCATAATTTTAAAATACGAACGCGTATGCGGAAAAGGTCCTTAATTTTGTTTAGTACTGAGTAAAACGCTTCCCTTCAAATCTGCAAAATAATTTCATATGAAACTCATTATTTGTCACTTAAACATGTTTGGTAGTTCCAAGGAATTGGAATGATTACGCGAATGTTTTCCGTATTCGCGAAATGTCAATCACCAACATTTTTGTCATTATAAAATAGATTTCATATAATATTAATAAAAAAATCACATTTGAAAATGCTTAAATTTCTGCCACAAATTGATCAGCTGTTTATTTATCTGTCAAATCATCACTTTCTGAAGTTGGCAACTCAATTCAATTTCAACTGAAATAAGTTGTAATTCGTAATACCAAACAGGAGTTGAGTTGTCTTAAAGTTGAGTTGTTTTAATTACAACCCAACTAAGTTGAGTTGTAAACGGTAATAGGGGCTACTGTAACAGGTTAAAACTCGTACCTATCCAGAATCAACCCGACATACAAACTGATGCCCTGCTTGCAATGTGTCCCACATGACACCAACCATCTCTTTAATTGTAATGTGAACAACGCCTCTAACACCCCTTTCCTTATGGTCCACCCCTGTTGAAACGGCAGTTTCCTTGGACTCCCGTTAGAGATATTGATGACAATTTGTGATCGTCGCGGCTATTAGGTGGGGCGAGCATTGCTACAACAACACAACAACAACGATGACTCATACTAATGTGCAATATTTTTGAGTGCATCGAATTTTCAAAACCATTCGAATTTATTGAAGTAAAAAATCGTTGAATACCGATAGTTTTTCAATCCTTGCCATCTATGATATCTAACTTAAGTGATAACTGTGAAGCCTTGGGCCGAGTCGTAACATATCATCATGAAATAATATTGGTACAAGTAAAAGTGGATTATAGCATACGTTAGCAAACAAATCTGGTTTTATTTTGAATGAATTACTCTTTTTAGTCATAATAGATACGTTGAATTTGAGTGAGGACTGATACCCTACGATTGTTCTTTTTTTATTTTTTGGCCATGACCTGTAGTCCATAGTATAGTTGCGCCCAAACTAAACAACAAACCTTAAAAAGTACGAAGGACATCTAGTTTTCCTTTTATTAAATATTGTAACGATTTCTTGGAAATTCCGCTTATTTGAAACCTTCTGCTAACGTTCGAATCGCTAAACTGTTGAATAAATCACTCCAATATTCAGTATTGCAACTGGTTGTTGTTTGTTGTTGTAGCAATGCTCGCCCCACCTAATAGCCGCGACCGATCACAAATTGTCATCAATATCCTCTAACGGGAGTCCAAGGAAACTTGCCGTTTCAACAGGGGTGGACCATAAGGAAAGGGGTGTTAGAGGCGTTGGTTCCACATTACAATTAAAGAGATGGTTGGTGTCATGTGGGGACACATTGCAAGCGGGGCATACATTTTGTATGTCGGGGGTTGATTCTGGATAGGTAAGAGTTTAACCTGTTTACAGTATCCAGAACGAAGTTGAGCAAGAGTGACACGCGTTTCCCTGGGGAGTATGCGTTTCCTCTTCCGCGAGTTCTGGATATTTTTCTTCAAGTACTGGATTCACCGGCAATTCCCGACATAAAGGTCCGACGCCTGTCTATGGAGTTCACCAAGGACCTGCTTGTGTTTTTTCGCTTCATACGGCTGGGTTCTCAGGTGCCGTATTTCCTCAAAATGCTTACGGAGATGACTCCTTAGGCCCCTAGGCGGTGCTGGTTCGTCAATCAGATGTCTGTTGGGATGCCCAGGTTTCTGGGTATTCAACAGAAACTGTTTGGTCAGCATCTCATTTCTCTCCCTGATGGGGAGTATTCTCGCCTCATTATGCAGATGGTGTTCTGGGGACATAAGAAGACAGCCCGTGGCGATTCTGAGAGCAGTATTTTGGCAGGCCTGTAGTTTCTTCCAGTGGGTAGTTTTTAGGCTTGGCGACCATATGGGTGACGCGTAGCACGTAATCGGCTGGGCTAATTGCTTTGTATGTGGTCATGAGCGTTTCTTTATCTTTTCCCCAGGTACTGCCAGCAAGGGATTTGAGGATTTTATTACGGCTCTGAATTCTCGGAACAATTGCGGTTGCGTGCGCACCAAAATGTAGATCCTGATCAACGTCACACCCAAGATTTTGGGGTGTAGGACAGTCGGTAGCGTAGTGCAATCGAGGTGGATGTTCAATATGGTCGACATTTGGGGCGTCCATGTTGTAAATAAGGTCGCGGAAGATTTAGTCGGTGACAATGCCAGGTTTCGCGAGGCGAAAAAACTGGAGATATCAGGGAGATAGCCGTTTATTTTATTGCATAGCTCATCGATCTCTGGGCCTGGGCCTGTGGCCATTATTGTGCAGTCATCGGCGTAGGAAACGATTGTGACTCCTTCCGGTGGTGAAGGTAGCTTAGATATGTAGAAATTAAACAAAAGCGGGGATAGGACACCACCCTGTGGCACCCCTTGTTTAATTCTCCTTGGTTTTGATGTTTCGTTTCTGAATTGCACCGATGCCTGCCGACCACCCAGATAATTTGCGGTCCACCTTTTAAGACATGGGGGAAGGGTAGACCCTTCCAGGTCTTGCAGTAACGAGCCATGGTTGACCGTATCAAAGGCTTTTGATAGGTCTAGCGCTACGAGTACTGTTCTATGGTGGGGGTATTGATTCAAACCGCAATTTATCTGGGTGGTAATGACATTTAGCGCGGAGGTAGTGCTATGTAGTTTTCTGAAGCCATGCTGATGAGGGGCTAGCTGCAAATGTGCTTGGAAATAAGGGAGCAAAACGGCTTCAAGCGTCTTTGCCACTGGCGATAGGAGAGATATCGGACGATATGACTCACCTACGTTAGCTGGTTTCCCAGGCTTTAGTACCGGGACCACATTGGCCATTTCTCGGGTATGACAAAGGTGGAAACGAGACAGGTTGAAGACATGCGCTAAATATTTGAAACCCTCTTTCCCTAGGTTTTTAAGCATCGGCATGGCTATGCCGTCTGGGCCCACTGCTTTGGATGGTTTAGCGCGACCAATGGCGTCCTAAACCTCTCTAGCGGTGATGGTGATTGGTGACGCGCTGAATTTGTGTTTATGTGCGTGTCTATTGGCTCTCCGTCTATGCCGTAGGATGCATTATATATTGTCGGCAGAAAGCGCTGGCGCATTTTTTCGCATCCGACAGCACCTTATCGCCAAAGGCGATGGAAACTTTGTCTTTGTGCTTAGTCGGATTCGATAGGGACTTTACGGTGGACCAAAGTTTAGTGGTTAGTGGTTACAACCTCTTAGGTGCTCTTCCCATTTCGCCCGCTTGTGTTCGTCCACAAGCAATCTGATGCGTTGGTTTATATCCCTTATTTGGGGGTCGCCTGGATCAAGCTGTCTTATAAGGTCGCGTTCCCTCGCTAAGCTCGCGGCCTCCGCCGGGAAGTGGGGGCCGGATTTCGGGAATTCTCCCGGCGGGAATGAAATGTGCCGAGGCGGATTCAATGACCTTACGGAAAGCACGCTCCCCTTGGCGGGCATCAGTCGGGATAGGGAGGGCAGCAAAGCTGCTGTCTGTTGCAGATTTATATTCTTCCCACTTTCCTTTTTGAAGTTTATGAAAGTGCGTTTTTCGGTGACGATGAAGTCGGCGGTACGCTCGAACGAAATAAGTATGGGAAGGTGGTCGGATGCCAATGTTACCAATGGCTGCCAGTTGACGCAGTTTACGAGTTCTGCGCTCACGATTGAGATATCTGGCGAGCTATGACAGCTTCCTACCATACGTATGGGGGCGTCTCCGTTTATTGTGCAGAACGTCGTTTCTTCTATTTGATCCGCCAACATCTCACCCCTACTGTCCGCCCGCAAGTTGGAATGCCATAGGTCGTGATGGGCATTGAAATCGCGAAAGATAATGCGATTGTTGCCAGTGAGTAAGGCCTCGATATTAGGGCGGTATCCACTGGGGCAACAGGTGACAGGAGGGATGTTGATGATTTCTAGATTTGCATCGCCTGGCCGGACAGATAGGCCTTGACGTTCTAAGACATTGTCCCTGCGGTCGATGCCAGGATCAAATAGATAATATTGCACAGAGTGGTGTATAATAAACGCGAGGCCGCCTCCATTTCCGCTCTTGCGGTCTTTCCTGTGGACATTATACCCAGAGCAGGTCTGCAATGCAGATCTTGCTGTGAGTTTAGTCTCTTGAATCGCAGCAATGCGGATGTTGTGCCGCTTCATGAAATCGACTATCTCCGTAATCTTCCCAGTTAGTCCATTACAGGTTAACTGCAGAATTCTGAAGAGCATGAGGGGTGACGTCACCGCCATCCAAGAAATGCGTTGGACGAAGCAAGGAAGAAAGAAGATCAAAAATTGTGACATATATTGGAGTGACCATGCGAATAAGCGCAGTTTCGGCGTCGGATTCGTGGTGGGAGAGAGACTTTGTCGCCAAGTGCTGGCGTTCACGCCTGTGGACGAGCGTCTCGCCGCTATTCGAATAAAAGCAAAATTTTTTAATATATCATTCATCTGCGCCCATGCGCCGACAGAGGAGAAAGACGATGAGGTGAAAGACACTTTTTATGAACAATTAGAACGCACATACGAGCGCTGCCCCCGTCATGATATAAAAGTCGTGCTTGGCGACTTTAACGCCAGGGTGGGCAAAGAAGGTGTTTTTGGCCCTACAGTCGGAAAGTTCAGCCTACACAATGAAACTTCTCCTAACGGACTGAGGCTGATTGACTTTGCCGGTGCTCGAAACATGGTCATATCAAGCACGAGGTTCATGCATAAAAAGATACATCAAGCTACATGGCTGTCTCCTGATCGAAATATTCGCAATCAGATCGATCACGTTGTGATAGACGGACGGCATGCCTCCAGTGTTTTAGATGTGCGAACGATCCGAGGACCTAACATCGATTCGGACCATTATCTCGTTGCAGCCAAAATACGCACCCGCCTCAACGCGGCTAAAAACAAGGAACAAAAAACACAAGGAAAGCTAGACGTCGAAAAGCTTCAATCACAACAGACTGCCAATGATTTCGCAACTCGACTCTCACACCTGCTCTCTGAGGGCACAACTCATCCTGAAGGAATACAGGAGCAGTGGGAGCATATCTCCAAAGCACTTCATACTGCCGCCGAGGAAAAAATTGGTTACCGGCGGCCACGAAAAAACAACTGGTATGATGAAGAATGCCGCGTTGCAACCGAAAGAAAAGACGCTGCCTACAGGGCTACGTTAAAAGCGAGCGCGACAAGAGGAGTGTGTGAACGCTATCGTGAGTTGAAAAGGGAAGCGAGACGCCTTTTCAGGAAGAAAAAAGCAGAAGCAGAAAGGCGTGAGTGCGAGGAGCTTGAGCTGCTAGCCACCAGGAATAACGCACGAAAATTCTACCAAAAAATACGGCGACAGACGGAAGGTTTTAAGACCGGGGCAAACTCCTGTAGGAATGAAAACGGCGACCTTTTAACTGATGTCCAGAGAGTGCTTAGATTATGGAGGGAACACTTCTCTGCTCTCCTAAATGGAGGCAGCAATGCACCGCGCAGAGATGAAGAACCCAATCCCGCAATCGATGATGATGGAATATATGTCCCCCCGCCCGATTATGACGAAGTTAGAATAGCAATAACCAGATTGAAAAACAACAAGGCCGTGGGCGCTGATGGATTGCCTGCGGAGCTATTCAAGTTCGGCGGCGAGGAGTTGGTAAGGCGCATGCAGCAGCTTCTTAGCAAAATATGGGCGGACGAAAGCATGCCCGACGGTTGGAATCTAAGGTTCTTTGCCCAGTCCACAAGAAGGGGGATACTGCAAAATGCACCAACTATCGTGGAATCAGCCTTCTTAATATCGCATATAAGGTCCTTTCAAGTGTATTGTGCGAAAGATTGAAGCCCACCGTGAACCGGCTGATTGGACCTTATCAGTGCGGCTTCAGACCTGGTAAATCTACCATCGACCAGATTTTCACAATGCGCCAAATCTTGGAAAAAACCCGTGAAAAGAGAATCGACACACATCACCTCTTCGTCGACTTTAAAGCCGCCTTCGACAGCACGAAAAGGAGCTGCCTATATGCCGCTATGTCTGAATTTGGTTTCCCCGCAAAACTTATACGGCTGTGCAAAATGACGTTGAGCAACACCATCAGCTCAGTCAGAATTGGGAAGGACCTCTCCGAGCCGTTCGAAACTAAACGAGGTTTCAGACAGGGTGACCCCCTATCGTGCGATTTCTTTAATTTGATGCTGGAGAAAATTATACTAGCTGCAGAACTTAACCGCACTGGAACAATATACTATAAAAGCGTGCAATTACTGGCATATGCTGATGACATTGATATCATCGGCCTAAACACCCGCGCTGTTAGTTCTGCTTACTCCAAGCTGGAAAAAGAAGCGGTAAAGATGGGTTTGATGGTGAATGAGGACAAAACGAAGTACCTGCTGTCATCGAGCAAAGAGTCAGCGCATATGCGCCTTGGCAACCACGCTACTGTTGGCAGCCATAATTTCGAAATAGTAAAAGACTTCGTTTATTTGGGAACCAGCATCAACACTAGCAACAACATCAGCACTGAAATCCAGCGAAGAATCAATCTTGCCAATAAATGCTACTTTGGACTAGGTAGGCAATTTAAAAGTAAAGTCCTCTCTCGGCGAACGAAAAGCATACTCTACAAGTCACTTATCGTACCCGTCCTGCTATATGGGGCAGAAGCATGGACCATGACAACAGCAGATGAAGCGGCTTTGGGGTGTTCGAGAGAAAAGTTCTTCGAAAGATTTATGGACCTCTACGCGTTGGCGATGGCGAGTACCGAAGAAGATTTAATGATGAGCTGTACGAGCTATACGCAGACATCAACATAGTCCAGCGAATTAAAACGCAGCGGCTGCGCTGGCTAGGCCATATTATGCGAATGAAAGATGATGCTCCGGCCAAGAAAGTGTTTCTATCGGAACCCGCCTATGGAAGCAGAGGTAGAGGGCGGCCCCCACTCCGTTGGAAGGACCAGGTGGAAAACGATTTAAACTCCCTTGGTGTGACCAATTGGCGCCGGTTGGCGGAGCGAAGGAGCGACTGGCGCGCCTTGTTGGACGGCCATAACCGTTTAGACGGTTAAGCGCCAATTAAGTAAGTAAGTATGAGGGGTGACGCCGCCACGCTTATGGAAGGCCAGGACGCAATTGCTGTTGTGGCCTTGGGACTGGGCGCCCTTGGGCAAGCATTGGGGTACCCGGATGATTTGGGTTTGCGACCTGGCAACATGGCGCGATGAAACCCGTCGAGGGGTTGCCGTCGCGGAGACCAGAACATCTAGGAAAGTGGCACCACCCAAGGCAGGAGCTGCATTGAGTGGATGTCGCAAACATATATATTCTGTGCTGGCAGACGGTGCAAACGGAGGGAGGGACTAAGAGTCTGTTTCCCTGACCTGCACGATTGCTGCCAGAAAAGAGGGGGAGAAGAAGACGGGGGCAGGGGCTGATGCTCAGCATTGCTACCAGCTCTACTACGAAGGTAGTAGTTATGAGTGGTATCAGCTGTTTGAGTTGTTGGCGCCGTGGGGCGCGAGCAGCAGCGGGTACTTGTTGTGGCTTGCTGAGCAGCGAGGCTGCTGGAAGGTAGTGGGGGCGCTTAGGCGTAGACTACGAGACGCCCTTGGGCGTGAGCAGCAAGGAGCACCAAAAGATTTATAAAAGTTACGTGGACGTCGGGTTTTGGGATCAAGCCCAGAACAACCTGTCCGATGCAAACCATCCCTTGCACGAGACACACTGAACAGAGTATGACCGTCCTAAAAAGATTATTTTCTGGCAAATGCAGCAAAACCATTTCTCAGGACCGGGGTCAGGAGACGGACCCGGATTGGGTTCGATACCTTCCCGGAGTAAGAGAATATGTAGCAGTCCTGCTGCAAGGAGCTGCTGGGAGGATGACAATTTGTGGGAGGGACGAAACAAATTAAATGGGCTCACACTGAAATGACAGTCCTTGGTCGGGAAAAATCCCGAGTCGCTCCGGTACATAGAACCGACTGCCTTGCAAACTGATCGTTTTTTAGATTACTTTGGGAGTAGTACTTCACAATTATAGTGCACAACCAATAGCGTGTTTAAATCAAAACTGATTTGTTATTGCTCAGCTTGCGCTGCTTTTATACTCTCGGTTTCCTCGTTCACACCCATTTCTCTTGAGGTCTAGTAATTTCGCGAACAGTTGTAGCTCATGCTTGGTTAGCTACTAGCTATATACGTGTATATCTATAGTCGACGCCTCTTTCTTAGCCATATGCGTGTGTATGTGGGAGTAACTAGTTCGGCTGATGACTACATATTTGTGTGTGTGAAATATCTCTACGTCGCCTTCTAAATAAGTGTGGCTGCTTTATTGTTGTTGTGAATATATTTAGTAGCAGCTTAGTGATGTTAATATTCGTCACAATATTTATATTATGTTTGTATGTATTTAAGGTATGTATGCTAGTCCGAGCGATGCCGGCTTTTTCAGAGGACGATGCCGACTAAACGGCTCATAGCCGATTACAAAAGAAAATTACAAAAAATATTAATGTCAAAAAAATTTCGATACAATTTTGTAATTCGAGGGTTTTTTATATCTCTCCAAGAAAATATTTGACACGTTTGCTTAGAATTTATCAATTTTAGTCTTACAAAGTAGAAAGATTAAGTTAGATGTATTGTTTCTTTAGTAAAAAGTTTGTGATTTTAGTTATAGTTTTTCTGCAAGTTGTAGAGAAAAATTTCGAAATTAAGATAGAAAATAAAATTACACAAGAATATCAAATAAACATAAAATAATGTGAGAAGCACATTTGATAAGAAATAATAAAATGTGGACCGATAAATCATCTACGTGATTATCTAAATTCTAAAGACCGTTTACGAACAAATTTACATATCTTCCAAACAAGCTTGAAATAGAAGTTGTATGTTTTTATTTGGTTCTGAATTATAAAAGATAAATATAACTAAAATAAATAGATGCAAAATAAAATCCAGAATAAACTAGGCAAAATCAGTTTTAAAAATGAGAAGGCGTTTCTAATATGCCTTATAATCCTAAAAGAGATATAGTCTTATTACGTCCAGTAGAAAATGTTTAAGTCCTCATCTTTAACAACCTTTCTTAACCCAAGGCTTGCTTGGGGAAATTTGTGTGGCCGCATCTATTGGATGAACAAAGCAATCTTAAAAAAACAACAGATCTTCCTTTACAATACGTGGCACTTATGTTTGGAGAATTGAACAGGCGACCGCCACGGTTTAGAAGTAGGTAGGTGATCGGCCATACCGAACTCGAACCTTCGGCGTACAGAGAGCAAGTATCAAACGACTGAGCCAGCTGGTAGTGATTTTTTGGAAATGAAAAACTTTTTAGCATAAGAAACTCATATGCCGTGGCCTATTTACAGAAAGAGGCAATACAACACAAAGGTTGCCAGCGCAATATATAGCTTCTCCAAACCCAATTGTCAACCTCACCTATCCGCGGAGAATCCTGTTTCACTAACAGACGAGGCTCTGGCGACCCCAAGCACCTCATGGAACTTGGTGGTAGGGAGGGAATGGCCTGAAGGTTTAATGTGGGCACATAAATCGTTCCCGAGATGGTCGGGATAGCACCTTAATGGTGCTATGGTACCGGATTTGTATCCGGCAAAGGACCATCACATCGCTAACACTCCCCAAAGCCTTCGGGGAGCAACCTTGTCGCTACAACAACAACAACAAAAACAACAACACAAAGCTTGGTCGTAATCTCCTCGAAGGCATTGTAATTCTTATAACTAGATGTATTATTATTTTATACCAAAATTACATCTCTCAATTTGGCAAGATAAAGGAAATTGCGCATTCGTCGTCCTGGGTTCAAAGCCACACACCGGTTTTCTCAAAAATCTTCATTGTGTTTCCTCCTTAAACTACTTTAGTATTCTTCTAATCATGTCTTTTATGATTTATTAAAAATATATTTTGTTTATTTTAAGGCTTGTAACTCTTTATCAAAAAAATGGTCCGACCACAAGTCGTTGCAACACAGCAAAGGGTAATGGTTGTGGATGATTACAATGCGTTTTCTTTGACCTTCAATAAAGGTAGAAAAAAAAACAAATTTTTTATTTATTATGCTAGTTTACCTTTAGACAAATGTTTGCCGTTACTCATTATTAACCAGTAGCGTATTTATTAAAGTTTTCAATACAAATAAAAACTTTTAGTCAATTGCACTGAAATCAATTATGTCAAGTCACCAATTGTGCAGAAATGAAATCACCAATCATGGCAGAACGATACAAGGTGGCAGCATGGTAACATACCTACAAACATAAATAAAAATCGATGGACAAATGTCAAAATCATACTGAGCCGGAAGTTGATGTATCAAATCAAATAAAAAAAGTTTATAATCAGCTGTTCCATGCTGCCACCTTGTGTCGTTCCGCCATGTCACCAACATTCATTATTTAGCCAGAGCACGGTTACCAACCCATGTTTTCATTTGGAACCAAAGTCATCGAAAAAAAGGACCAAATCTGAAAGAAATCTACCAAATTATTATATTCTTATTTCGTTTACAAACAATTTGCAATTCACAAATGTATCGAATTCTTATAAATGCTTTAATTTCAGCTTGTGGTAGAGTTCAATGTCCCACACACTTTCATTTTAACAAAAAGCCTTAAAAATACATATATGTTTTAACGAAAAACCTTAGGGGAAAGGCCGTGTGACAAGTCAAACTACTTCAGTTTTATTTACATAAAGCCCAATTTTTAAACCAATTTTCTCCAGAGCTTAGTTATATCAACTTTATCTTAAAATCAGTCCTAAAGGTAAAAACATTGTTTCAAATAACTGGGTGCTCCAATTTTTTTAAATGATACACAAATTTACATATTAGCCGTGTTTTTTAACACGCGTATATCCGTTTACGATTAAACTTTATATTGACTGCTAAGAGACAAACTATAAATACACCTCTGAAATTGTTGCGCATAAATTTTGTCCTACTAAATTTCAATACGCATTATACTCAGATGTAACTGAAATATGTGTCTTTGTTTCACCCTGTACACTAATTCTATGTATTATATGTGTGTCCACAATTCATCGCAACTGATTCAGCTATATGTTATACCCTATGGCCATCAGAGCGTTGCGTCTCCGCTTTTCGGTACACCCTGTTGCTGTAGCTAGTTGTTTTACCACAGCCGCTAGATGGGTCTCCTAAGCATTATCTAAGCGAAGATAGGCGTTTTTTAACACGCGCAAACGAAACGTATACGCGCGTGTTAAAAAACACGGCTATTATTTACTCTTCCATTTACCAATACAGCCTCACGCTTCAGTTTTCCTATCTATGGCTTAGATTCAGTAAGTCCGAGTTTTGAAATTTACACTTTTTTCCATATATTTGTTTTAGAGAAAAATTTACATTTCAAAACTCACATTTATTGAATCTAGCCACAGTCCTCAGATGACCATGGAAAGGTCTCAAAAGTTTCAACTGTGTAGTAATGTAATTTTGATCACATTTAACTAGGTACGATAAATTAGTCAACGATGTTATTATTAAAGTATCTGTAGCAGAACCCCACTCCAACGGGAATAATTTGGCAAAAAGCGTTTATAACATATCTGCGTTGAGCATTTGTAAAGTTATCGCTTTCACAAAAAAATATTTCTGCCTTACTTCCAATAAAAATATTCCTTGGGTGAAGATAATTAGTATTCTCCTTTATGTACATTAAAGTTTTTCAAATATCTAATATTTTGATATAATCATTGTACATAAAATTACTCAAAATGTGCTTCATATTGGTGGTAAAATATCGGCAGACAAACTTTTTCTTATTTAACTCTTTAGTGCAGGCTGGAAACATACATACATAAATAAACTTTCAATTCTATAACTGATATTAATTTTGACAACTGTATTCAAGAAACGCCATTAGTTTCCGGACACAAAGATAGAAAATATAGACACATCACAGTGACGTGTACGCAAGAAGACACTTTTCAGAGTGAACCAGCGAGTTAAATAAATGCCTAGTATCTTACGTGGCTTAAAACTACAATAGTCATGGAATTCCTAAAACTCATTAATTTGCTTTGGGTTGTGCGAATAAAATTTAAATATCGACATCCCAAACGAAAAGTGTCACTTTTAAAATGTTTACATAGGACGCCTTTGTAAAAATTTTTTAAGAGTCACTTTTTGTTTGGCATGACGATGTATTGTTCCACAAACTCTAAATACCCATCGGTAGGCAGGCCGGCATAACTTGAACACATTTTAAGGGAGAGGCAAGTGCACTTAATATAAAACAAATTATTCTCTTGCCTTGATTTAGGTTTCAATTCAAGAATGGCTTCATCAGTGGCAGACTCCGTCTAATTTCTTTGAGGTGCACGTGCAATTGCAACAACTTTTTTTTAAGTTCAAATAGTGACAAAAACTAGCCACCATAACAAGATTTTGTGATTGGCCGCTTTTATCATCAACAATTAACGAAAATTAGTTTGCTTCAAAAGGTGCAGTGAAATAACTCCCAACAAAAAAATTAAATAACACCCAAATATTTTCCATACCAATTGGGACTTATTTCATTATGAAATAGCTCCCAATTCATTGGGACTTATTTCATAATTTTTGCTGGTAATTATTTCATAATGAAATAACTCCCAAATGAAATAATCCCCAATAAAATTTCTTTGGGAGTTATTTCATAATTTTTTGAGATTGGGAGTTATTTCATTTTTATTGGGACTTACTTCATTGCTTGTAATTCAGGCATTGGAATTTATTTCATTTTTGTTGGGAGTTATTTCATTTTCTTAAAAATACAATTTTATCAAACTTTGACGTTCTTCTAACAGTTTCTATGGGTCGGCTATACATTAAGGTACCAATTGGTTTTATTCGTAAACCAAAGGGGTTTGAACTTTGAAATTTTGCACATAGGTTCTCAAGGAGTTCCCCAACGAGAATCAGTAAGTAATTTTAAATTGTTATTAACAATTTACTAGTAATTAGTAGTTAAAGTAACCATGGTATAACTATCACTTTTTATCTACATATGAACACTTTCACAAGAATTTTATACATAAGTACACTTAATAATGTTTGAAAAACCACAATCAACTATTTTCATTTGTTCAAATTTGCATATTATTGTAAAATTTAATGATTTATTTGTTTACTTTCCGCGAACACAAGCATACAGCCATTTTATCTAATTCAGTGCTTGCTTGGTGGTACCAGATGCTTTAAATTGTTCCACCGAATGAAAAATTTTTAAATAGTACCAACGAGGAAAATGGGCCTTTTTGATTCAACTCCATTTATTTATTTTACAAAAAAATAGAAAATTGGAGTAAAAAATCGCGCGATGCACAGTAATTCTGCGTAGAACACCTTTCTGCATAAGCGGCCTTTGGCCGCGCTTATAAAAAATAACCGTGGGCTACGCCATGCCAAGTCCGGGTGTGTGGTATAACCGTGGCGATGTCCTTGTGCGTAGTACACTCTTCTGCGTCACGGTTATACCACACACCCGGACTTGGTATGGCGTAGCCCAGGGTTATTTTTTATAAGCGCGGCCGAAGGCCGCCTATGCAGAAAAGTGTTCTGCGCAGACTTGTTCCTTTTATTTTTTACATTTAATAAATTATGTTCATTTCATAAAAAAATGCGATTTTTTAAAATAAATTACGTTTATTGAGGTAAATTGAAAATTATATGAGGGTTAATGAAGGGGTGGAAAGTGTTGTACATATTTACCTCAGTGAAAAACAGACAAAATTACCAAAACCCTGGCTACAGCCTAAAAACGATCAAAATTTAAAAAAGGGACCAGCGGACCAAATTAGGTTGGAAAGGATCATTTTTGGTCCAAATGGACGAAATGGCAACCGTAAACCAGAGACCGACCGGTTTCGCAAATTCCCTTTTACTAACTGATTCGCAATAAATTAGGTTTGTTCTCTTGCATCTTATGTCTGTTTTGGGCTGAGGCGAATTAGCGAAAATATTTTCATATACCATAAACAGGTCCATAATCACAGAAATGGATCCTTGTTGCAAAGTAACAACATTAAAGCACACAATTTCGAGAAAGCTCAGTCAACGTTGATTCGAGTGTAATAAAAATTATCCTTAATAACATTCAGTCAAGGCACACAAAACGCAAATTTCAGCGGCCGAGAGTATTCAACAGTACACAATCAAATTAATGCTTGATACCATGGTTCAATTATATGGTTGGCTCATCTGTAGAATAACAAAATATGTGTGTTCAAATTGTCAAAATCTGTGTATTGGGGTTGGTGCGAATGGTATGGAATGGAAACATAAAATTTAGCCGTTTTTGTATGTTTAAGAAAATGCTGCCAATGGGTTGGTTTCATTTTGAGTTTGCCATCTCCTTTTGACAATTCCATCGACCATGCAATGAAATAAATAAAATCAGCTGATGAGATGAGCCAACCATATAATTGAACCATGCTTGATACATTGAGAATGAAAGTGTGATACAAGGCGAATGCATACCAGGTGGTGGCAAAGGGAATTCAACCAATTCGCCGTGCAGAAGAATGTCAAGTCAAAAGAAAAATTCATTGATTTCGATTAAAGCATATATGACACTACTTTATTTTTGCTTGGATTCCAAGCTAAAAAAACTGACGAAACTTTATCGGAACTACAAAACACAACAACAATTTCTATCATGAAAAAGCGAGACCACTATTCCCCAAAAATTAGTGAGTTTGACATGTTTTTGTTTATGTTTTACATTTTATTTTACATTAACACTTTTAACAATAAAAACAATGCAAATTCAAATTTTTTCACAAGAAAGTTGATTTTAATTGTGTTTATATGCACTCAATTTTCAAACTAAAAACAAAATTTTCATGTGTCAGAAAAAAATAATGAAAAAGCGACCGAATGTCAAAAAAACCTATCGAAATACAAATTGGCTCGTTTGTTTTAATGAACTAGATTGTATTTTCCTTGTATTTCGTTAGTTTTTTGAAATATAGTTTACACACTTACATCAGTACTGAAGCCGTATTAGGAGGGAGGCGGCAAAAATTGAAGATAAAATACAAGAAAAAATACACGAAAATAAAGTAGTGTCATATAGGTATAACTGACATATTGTTGTACAAGGCTTTGTATGGAAAATTATCAAGAAAAAGCAATCAGCTGTTGGGATAACACCACCTCTACTGAATTCGCCTTGGTGTGATATCTTCTGCATAGACGACAAAATTCCAAAGTGATTGGATCACCTGATTTCTAATTGACTATCGCTGTCTCATTCTGAATCTCTTTCTGTCACCCGCTGAAGATAGGCGCCGCCATATGGAACACGCTGTCAAAACGCTAAAAAGTAGCCATATTGAACATTCTGTCAGGCAGTTGATAGATAAGATATCACACTTAGTTTCATTCACAAGGACTTGATAGCCCTGCAAAAATTGTTGGATTACGTGTTCCATTTTCTTCATGTTGGAGTACTCTAACAATACTCCTTTGCAATGCGTTTGCGGGCCACTATCAGCCGATCATTGCTCGTTTTTTAACGACAGTGATCACGAACGATGACGATCGAACAGAGTTGCCAAAGTAAAATATTGCATGCAAATAACTAATAATAATATTTTACTTTGGCAATTCTGATAAAATGCAACAGCGCACTGGTTTTATGTATACATACTAAAGTATGTATAGAGAAATATTAGTTTCTTTATTCACGCAAATGCTAAATAACATAAGAAAATTCGTAGTATAAAATATAAAAGTTGTATTGCCCCTCGTCATTTACTTTCATTTTAAATTAAATTCACTTCGATAATTCTTTCCGACACAACTCCTCTGTAGTACTTTGGCATATGATCCTCTGTAGGTGCTCCATGGAGTACTACAGTGAAAGTACTTTGGAAAGTACTCTCACGTATGTACTCTATGGAATACTCACAAACAAAGCGAGAGTGGGATCACCTACTCCTCTCCTAGGACATCGCAATGTTGATTGGAGCACATTTTTTGTATGAATACAGATTAGTTTTGGAATACTCCTATACTCCCAAAGGAGCATTCCTTACATTATTTATGGAGTACTCGCGTTTTTTGAAGGGAGCTTTATTGAAGTTGTAGAATTATAGTGATGCCAAGCCAAATAAACTTATATAAACTTGAAAAAATTTATAAAGCCCAATTTTTCGGACCGAGTTTAAACTACAGTAAAAAATTACTAAAGTTTAACCTGCTCCTCGTTTCTACTCTACTCCACTTTAGATCTGTCTTAAACTCCACTAAAAACCCGGGCCTAATTGTTAGGCTTGATCTGCCTGTTAAGTGCCGTATCCAAATTATAAAAAACGTTCAAGATATATTTTTATTTTCTGCTTGCAAGCCATACTTGAAGTTCTTGTACTTCTACCCTGCGAAAATTGTTGGATTACGTGTTCCATTTCCTTCGTGTTGGAGTACTCTAACAATGCAATGCGTTTGCGGACCACCATCAGCTGATCATTGTTCGTTTTTTAACGGCCGTGATCACGACACGATGATGATCGATCAGAGTTCCCAAAAGTAAAACATTGCATACAAATAACTGATAATAAAATTTTACTATGGCAACTCTGATAAAATGCAACCGCGCACTGGTTTAAGTTAGTTTTAATTTTAGATAAATTTTTAATATGAAAAAAGACCAAAGCTACTTTCTAAAGAAATCAACAATTAAAAAAAATTGTAGGTTAAGACCACGTTTACATATGCACTCATCTATAATAAAGCCACAATGAAAAACCATAGACCCAGTACATTCCGGTAACAAGCATCATTAAGGTACAATCCCGGAATCCCGCCTCCCACTTCTAGTTCCATAAGGATATTGGGGTCGTCAGAGCTATGCCTGCTAAATATTTGTATGTTAATTTCATATATGAAGCAGAATTCCCATCGTGTAGGTGAGGTTTATAATTGGGTTCCGGAATCTGTAAGGCTATAAAGCTTTTTATTGAGCTTATCAACCCCTTAAATTCTCTTACTATTCCATTTAGATCATAGATGGTAGAAGTATGAAGAGGATCACAAGGTATGAAGATTGTGGTGCGTGTTACAACAGCGAGGACAGCAAAGTAATCCGTTTTTTCCAAGACGCAAGCTTGCGAGCAATGACGGGAGCGAAAGGAAGAAAGCTATGGGGTTGAATTAACAAACTCAACTCGCTTTTCCGAACAAAATTTTAAGAAAACTGATTTTATCACCTGTCCGACAGATCTGAGTATTTACAAACGTGCTCGGTTCCCATTTCAATTGAACCTAGTCCTTCAAATTGGGCACAATTAGGCAAAGTACCATATTTGTTTCCAATTTGGAAACTCAAAGAGAAAATCCTTTCGAAAACAGTTTTCGAAAGGAGAAAATATTAAACATGGAAGTAAGGCTCGAGGAGGTTAAGTATATAAACTTAAAAATCCCAACAAAAATTAGTTCTGGAAGTGGGAAGATAGTTAATGCGGAAAAGCAATTTAATACATGGCTTAAACGGTTTGTAAACAGAAATGTTTCACTTTTAGAAAAATACCCTTTTAATATCATGTCAGAAAGACAAATGTAACTTGTGTGTTTTGTTTTATTGAAATAATTATGGTCGGCTTTTAAGCTTCTCACATTATTTTCATATTCAACCGTCAATCAGACTTTGTTAAACTCACTTTGGTCATGACGGCAGTAATATTTAATGCCCTGCCGCCTATATAACGTTACGGTGAACTTCTCCGTCTTCTTATTTTCCACATAATTACTTTTACACTGCAACATTTTTGACAACATACTATACCGTAGCAGCCGCTATATAGCGGTACCGCCTTCGAGGGAAACCAAGCCTTTAGTGTTTTTATGAGAGAACAAAAATGCAGTAATTCTTTCACAGCCTCGTTTGATTTTATTCGGCACTATTTGCGATTGAAGGACGAGCAAAATCTGTGCAGTATGTGGAATGGGCTTCCAGCACAATTTAACACCCGTCCTTATCTCCGAAAGATCCAGAACGAAGTCGGATGTGATATTCAAAAACTCTTGGACTTTGATAACAAACATTTACAACCACACCCTAGAAGTTGGTCTCATCAATAATACTTGTATTAGTTTACGGATCAACAAATTGTAGAATTTTTAGTGTAAATGTATCAAAATGACAACCTTCTAACCAACCAACCTATTATATTTGTATAAATGATTTACGGCTTTGTTTGCCTCTTGGATTCTTTAAGTGAAACCTAAATTAGGTAAGTCGAGTGCATGACCTACACTAATACAATAAATTAGTGTTTTGCTTCCACAAATATGTATTCATATTAAAAATAAGAAAAACAAGTAAGGAAGGCTAAGTTCGGGTGTAACCGAACATTACATACTCAGTTGAGAGCTGTGGAGACAAAGTAAGGGAAAATCACCATGTTGTAAAAAGAACCTAGGGTAACCCTGGAATGTGTTTGTATGACATGTGTATCAAATGGAAGGTATTAAAGAGTATTTTAAGAGGAAGTGGGCCATAGTTCTATAGATGGACGCCATTTAGGGATATCGCCATAAAGGTGGACCAGGCCTGACTCTAGAATTTGTTTGTACGATATGGGTATCAAATTAAAGGTATTAATGAGGGTTTTAAAAGGGAGTGGTCCTTAGTTGTATATGTGAAAGCGTTTTCGAGATATCGACCAAAATGTGGACCAGGGTGATCCAGAGCATCATCTGTCGGGTACCGCTAATTTATTTATATATGTAATACCACGAACAGTATTCCTTCCAAGATTCCAAGGGCTTTTGATTTTGCCCTGCAAAACTTTTTCATTTTCTTCTACTTAATATAGTAGGTGTCACACCCATTCTACCAAGTTTTTTTCTAAAGTTATATTTTGCGTCAATAAACCAATCCAATTACCATGTTTCATCCCTTTTTTCGTATTTGGTATATAATTACGGCATTTTTTTCGTTTTTCGTAATTTTCGATATCGAAAAAGTGGGCGTGGTCATAGTCGGATTTCGGCCATTTTTTACACCAATACAAAGTGAGTTCAGATAAGTACGTGAACTGAGTTTAGTAAAGATATATCGACTTTTGCTCAAGTTATCGTGTTAAGAGCCGAGCGGAAGGACAGACGGTCGACTGTGTATAAAAACTGGGCATGGCTTCAACCGATTTCGCCCTTTTTCACAGAAAACAGTTGCCGTCCTAGAATCTAAGCCTCTACCAAATTTCACAAGGATTGGTAAATTTTTGTTCGACTTATGGCATTAAAAGTATCCTAGACAAATTAAATGAAAAAGGGCGGAGCCACACCCATTTTGAAATTTTCTTTTATTTTTGTATTTTGTTGCACCATATCATTACTGGAGTTGAATGTTGACATAATTTACTTATATACTGTAAAGATATTAACTTTTTTTTAAAATTTGAATTAAAAAATTTTTTTTTCAAAAGTGGGCGTGGTCGTTCTCCGATTTTGCTAATTTTTATTAAGCAGACATATAGTAATAAGAGTAACGTTCCTGCCAAATTTCATCATGACATCTTCAATGACTGCCAAATTACAGCTTGCAAAACTTCTAAATCACATTCTTTTAAAAGTGGGCTGTGCCACGCCCATTGTCCAAAATTTTACTAGTTTTCTATTCTGCGTCATAAGTTCAACTCACCTACCAAGTTTCATCGCTTAATCCGTATTTGGTAATGAATTATCGCACTTTTTCGATTTTTCGAAATTTTCGAAATCGAAAAAGTGGGCGTGGTTATTGTCCGATATCGTTCATTTTAAATAGCGATCTAAGATGAGTGCCCAGGAACCTACATACCAAATTTCATCAAGATACCTCAAAATTTACTCAAGTTATCGTGTTAACGGGCAGACGGACGGACGGACGGGCATGGCTCAATCGAATTTTTTTTCGATACTGATGATCTCTATATATGATGAAGTCTATATCTATCTCGATTCCTTTATACCTGTACAACCAACCGTTATCCAATCAAAGTTAATATACTCTGTGAGATCTGCTCAACTGAGTATAAAAAGCGGTATTCAGCAGTTATTGAGAAAAATACAATAATTTAACTAATAAATGATAGAATACTACATACATAAATAGATATACCATGTAGGAGAGGCATCTCTAATTTAAGCAGAGCCGGCTTTAAAATAAAAGTTCACTGAACTGCAATATACTCACATAACCTACTGCCAAATGAAAACTTATTTCCACAACATATATAGCGAAAATGGAAGGTAATGCATTGAGAAAGAAATTATTGTTATCGAAATCCGCCTATGGAAGCAGAGGAAGAGGGCGGCCCCCACTTCGTTGGAAGGACCACGTGAAAAACGATTTAAATTCCTTCGGTGTGACCGATTGGCGCCAGTTAACCCAGATAAGAAGAGGAAGAGCCATAATCATGTGATTCTGGCACATAATTCTTTTCGGATACTGAAATGAGATGCCTTCATGCCTTGGAAATCTGAAATCAGTAAAAATAAGTTTACTGCTTATTTTACTTTTTTTCATAGACTGCTTTTTGCTTTGAAATTATACTTACTAGAAAATTTTATTATAATGTTAAAATATAAAACTTCTATTTATAACCAATTTCCAGAGAATAAAAGCAGTAATATTTACTTTATATTGCTTTTTTGCTTTGGAAAATTTAAAATATTCGAAATATAAAACAAATTTTAAATCTCGTTTTATCAATAAATTTGAATTTTAAATGATTCATTTATAAGTTATTGATTAAATCGCTGTCGCCAAAATATATTGACAGTCAAATACCTAAAATACAGTAAGTGAACTTTACTGAATTTTTGTAAAGGATCTCAACTGATATGCCGAAAAAGCCAATATACAGAGGTATGCAAAATTTTATATTTTCCTCATATGGAGTACATAATGACCGATTTAAGTGCTTTCTGTATCATATTTTCCGTATTTTTCAAAGAATGATGTATATTGGAACGATTTTCCGTCATCCCTTGTCAAATTTGGTTTTGATACAAACCGCTTTCGGCGTTGTGCCATCATCAGTGTCGATTTTCGTTCTCAAACAAACAAGAAAAGTCAATATTAGTGGTGGTCCAACAAAAAAGATTTCAACGATTTTTTTCGACAAAACACAGTTTTCTTTTATTTTTTATTAGCTGAAAAGAAAGCTTTACCGTTTACCTTTTACCTTCCCAATGATATACATATGTATGTATTATTATGGAACGGAAGCTTCGGAAATTTGATATGCTTTGAAAATTTTATATCAAACATGTACATACAGGGTCGATTTATTAACCTAAATCGCGCCATCGATTTTTCGATAGGATTTGGGCTCAGGAAAAAAATGTTCCACTACGCATACCCAAAAAAATAATTTTCAAGCCTGTGAAATTTCACTTTTTTGACTTTTTTCAAATTTGATTTTTAAGGTTTTTTTCATGACCTACTAAAAAAAATTTCATTTGATTG
>JARSSU010032392.1:0-55023 GCA_029619165.1 Eurosta solidaginis
AAATACAGATTTTTCATTTATATCTCAAAAACGAAAAACCTGATCTTAAACCAACGATAAATTTTTGCATTGTAGATGAAAATAAAAATCGATTAGTAACAAATTTATTTATATGGACCTAACGGTTCGTTTGTTATTTCCAAATGCCTTTTATTTTATACTAAAAAAAATATTTGGAGTAATTTAACTTATATTATAAGGCTGAAAAAACTAAAGTCAAATATTAACTCAAACATTGTACCAAAAATTGTTTTAAGTAGAAAATAGCTCTTATAATAATAACTATTATAATAATGATAACTGGTTGGTTCCTGGTATTTTTTTCTTCTTATATAACTTTTTAAGAAATTTACCACCTAGCCATATTAGAATAACAAATCCGTCCAAGAAATTGTGTAATATATAAATACTATACATTTTTAGTGTACAACTTCTAAATAAAAGGAAATATTTACTACACCTACTCCTCTTTTGGGAAAAAATGTGTACAATAACCAGATGTGGCCTTGTGTAGTGTATTTGTCAAAAGATCGAACATCGAAGAAGTGTGGGTTCGAAACGCCTTCCCGGAAGAAAATGCTTTCACTAGATAAACAAGGTCAGGTCGCTTCATTTCAATTTTTCCCAAAATATTTTATAAATAAAACTTTGAAATTGCTGTGAAAATATTCACATACATTAAGCAATGAATGCACTCCTCACTTAGAACCACAAACATTATTTAATTTCCTCAGTTAAATCAAAACAATAACATATATTTTACGTTTATAATAAAATTATTTTATCAGCTCTTCATTGATTTTGTCTCTTCATATTTTTTGTATGAGCTTCATATTGCTCCAATAACAAGCAACACTGCAAACGAATGTTCTTTAATCCTCCAGCGAGTCGTTCATGTTGCACTTACACAAAGTCCACTTAGTAGTGATTCCCCTTAGGAGTGATCCAATTGCAACCAATAAAAAGTCAATGCAGCAACAGACGTTCAACTACGCAACGAATATAAAAGTATGTAGGTGTGCGCATTAGGCTGCTCTACTCTACACATAAAAAATTTTACTTTTCCTACCGGAGTTATAAAGATAATTGTACGTTAATACGCACCGCCAAATTCAAGAGTTTCTGGAGATAAGATACCTACAGCAATTTCCTGTTTTTATACTCAGCGCGCTTTGCACACAGACTATATTAACTTTGATTGGATAACGGTTCCTTGTACAGGTATAAAGGAATCGATAGAGATATAGACTACCATATATCAAAATCATCATTATCGAAAAAAAATTTGTTTGAGCCGTGTCCGTCCGTCCGTCTGTCCGTTAACACGATAACTTGAGTAAATTTTGAGGTATCTTGATGAAATTTTGTACGTAGGTTCCTGGACCCTCATCTCAGATCGCAATTTAAAATGGACGATATCGGACTATAATCACGCCCACTTTTTCGATATCGAATATTTCGAAAAATCGAAAAAACGCGATAATTCATTACCAAAGTCGGATAAAGGGATGAAACTTGGCAGGTGGGTTGAACTTATGATGCAGAATAGAAAAGTAGTAAAATATTGGACAATGGGCGTGGCACCGCACACTTTTAAAAGAAGGTAATTTCAAAGTTTTGCAAGCTGTAATTTGGCAGTCGTTGGAGATATCATGATGAAATTTGGCAGGAACATTACTCCTATTACTCCTATTACTATATGTGTGCTTAATAAAAATTAGCAAAACTGGATGAAGAACACGCCCACTTTAAAAAAAAATTTTAAAAGTCAAATTTTAAGAAAAAATTCAATATCTTTACAGTATATAAGTAAATTATGTCAACATTCAACTCCAGTAATGACATGGTGCAAAAAAATACAAAAATAAAAGAAATTTTCAAAACGGGCGTGGCTCCGCCCTGTTTCATTTAATTTGTCTAGAATACTTTTAATGCCATAAGTAGAACAAAAATTTACAAATCCTTATGAAATTTTGGTAAGAGCAAAGCTTCTATGACGATTACAGTTTTCTGTGAAAATGGACGAAATCGGTTGAAGCCACGCTCAGTTTTTATACACAGTCGACCGTCTGACCATCCGCTCGACCGTTAACACAATAACTTCTGCAAAAATCGTTATATCTTTACTAAACTTAATTCACGTACTTATCTGAACTCACTATATCTTGGTGTTAAAAATGGGCTAAATCCGACTATCCGCCCACTTTTTCGATATCGAAAATTTCGAGAAATGAAAAAAATGCCATATTTCTATACCAGATACGAAAAAAGGGATGAAAAATGGTGATTGGATTGCTTTATTGACGCCTTCACATATACAACAAAAGGCCAGTCCCTTTCAAAACCTTCATTAATACCTTTAATTTGATACTCATATCGTACAAATACATTATAGAGTCACCCCTGGCCCACCTTTATGGCGATATCCCGAAAAGACGTTCACCTATAGAACTAAGGCCCACTCCCTTTTAAATAATCACTAACACCTTTCATTTGATACCCATTTCGTACAAAGCATTCTAGAGTTACCCCTGGTCCACCTTTATTGCGATATCTCGAAAAGGTGTCCACCTGTAGAACTAAAGCCCACTCCCTTTTAAAATACTCATTAGCACCTTTAATTTGATACCCATATCGTACAAGCACATTCCAGAGTCACCTTTGGTTCACCTTTATGGCGATATGCCGAAATGGCGTCCACCTATAGATCTATGGGCCACTCCCTTTTAAAGTACTGTTTAATACCTTCCATTTGATACCCATGTCATACAAGCACATTCCAGGGTTACCTTAGGTTCATTTTCCTATATGGTGATTTTCCCTTATTTTGTCTCCAAAGGTCTCAGCTGAGTATGTAATGTTCGGTTACACCCGAACTTAGCCTTCCTTACTTGTTATATTTAAAATTACATGATGTTTGAATTTTGGAACCAAAATATATTTGGGAGTACTTTATTCACTTTGAAAACTAGGCTTCGCTAAGTTTATTTTTAATACGAGTATAAGGGTCAAAGTTTTTCATTCTTTGTCTATGCGATTAACCATTTTACATCAAATCTCAAAAGACATCAGGTACTAAAAATTGTATGCCTACTGCTATTTTAATGCTCAAGAAAAATGCAAAATTTTTCTTGAATGTTTGCTTTTGATCTGCGTACAGCGCTTAATAATACCAAAATGTAAGTTTTCGATTTCAAAGTATTTTCAAAAGTATGTATATATTCTGTTTTTAAATACTTTTGTATTTTTTACTTGGTTCTTTTTTCATCATTGGGTGTGTACATTTCACACTTATATAATTTTAATAAAACAATGTAATAATAACAATGTAAATAAATGTCATGTTTAAAGACACAGAGTGAAAATTTCTGAAAGTGATCACCGAAAAACGTCATAATTTATTTTTGAGCAACAAAGATATTATTTGATAGCTGTCGATAATACAAACAAATGCTCGTCTCCGATTTTTCCAAAAAATACTGTATCATTTTTATCGCCATTTGAATATCTTTGTCCCTTTTCTTAAGATTTTTTTAGAATTAATGAGCTTATAAATAAAAAAAAATGATAATTGTTATTCAATTATTGTTTTGGTTTTGTTGGGAAAAACTGAAAAGAAGGAAAAATTTACTGGCAATAAAACCAAAATAATAATTGAATAATTGTTAGCCTCATTAACTCTTAAAAAATCTTAAGTAAAGTTGAACACACCATTAAACATACAAACATTGTCCTTTTCCTTTTAAAGTTGAATAGCAGCCGATAGGCTCCACCGATTTTGACAGTTCGGCTCCACCGAAATTTCCAATTCAAGTTCAGAAAATTACAATTCAAGTTCAGAAAATTTGTCGGGTATATTTTTTTCATCCAATGGAAATAAAGGTATGTAAGTTGGTATCTATGTGTTAAGGAAGCATTGTACATCTTAACTCGTTTAAATCAATTTTGCGAGATAGCGAAGAAAAAACTCTCTCATAAGAAGCAATTGCAATGCCATCCAGCTATATTCTTAGTGTCACAAACATTGATCTGCACTGAGTATGACATCAGTGATGACGAGCATATGACCACTTGAACAGTCAACGGAGCGTCCACACTCCCAGAAGTAACGTATAGGTACTGTCTGCATAGATCTTGGGGCCATATGTCAAAATATCTCAACTAATCCGCCATCATAATCATTCATCATGGATTGGCACTTAATCGCGATTTTGGCAGTTTCGTAACAAATCATGCCAGCTTTCCCTGTTTCACGGTAACTGACGGCGATTGGTAGCACAATAAGAGGTCAGTTCTTCCTCCACTTCGCAACTCTGTGGAGGTCTCTCCCTTCCACTACTTCCAAACTGTTGTTTCGACTGAAGTACTTCTTGGCCGTAGCGTCATCATGCACTTGTTGGAAAAAATTATCCTCCATTTGACATCAAGGTTCGGGATGTACACACCTTGAAGAAAACTTGGGGTACACTATACCCCAGCCACCATTTTAGCAACATGGTCAACGAAGCATCAACACTTCCGCAAGTAACATATAAGTATAAATCTAATTAATTAAAATAACTTTTGAAAATTAACACCCTACTTATAAATTCTGAATTTGAACTGTATTTTTTGAACTTGAATTGTATTTTCTGAACATGAAATTAAAAATTCTGAAATGATTGTAATTTTCTGAACTTGAATTGTAGTTTTCTGAATTTAAATTGGAATTTCTGAACTTGAATTGTAATTATCTGAACTTGAATTGGAAAATCTGAACTTGAATTGTAAATTTCTGAATTTTAATTGTAAATTTCTGTATTTAATTGGCAATTTTGAACTTGAATTGTAATTTTCTGAACTTGAATTGCAATTTTCTGAACTTGAATTGTAAATTTCTGAACTTAAACTGGAAAAGGTTTAGTTGAGGGGTCGATTGCTAATACGCTACCAAAAATATACGGAGAGGTGCCAAACGACTCGTATTGACCTCAGTGTTAATAATCTGAAGGCGGAAAAGAAGAATTTTAACTTGTTCAAAAGATATTAAACAAAAACCGAAAAATGACCCTCGGGTTCCTCCGAAACCGGGGGTGGTATCCATAGTATTTTTGCGCAGAACACCTTTCTGCATTGGCGGCCTTCGGCCGCGCTTATAAAAAATTACCCTAGGTGGGTCCAACACCGGTTCGGAGATCAAAACTATATCCGCGCAAAACACTTATGTTTATAATTTTTTTGTGGGTACCACAACATTAACGTAACCGCATGAAAATAGCCAACTTCAACTGCAATATCTCCCGGCAGAGATACAATTTTTCTTTTCCGCCTTCGGATTATTGTTGTCGAGGTCAATACGCGTCTTTTGACAGTTCTCTCGATATTTGTGGTAGCGTATTAGCAGTCGACCCCTCAACTAGATTTAAACCGACAACTCAAACACCAATTTGCTTGTAACTAAAACTCTTTAAGAGCACATTTTTTATAAAAAAATAAATAAATAAATGTAAGGCGCGATAACCCCGAAGAGATTCAGCCGAGCTTCTCTTCCAATTGCGTCGTACTCCTTTTTTAATTTTTCTACAAATTGGCGGGACGGGACCTCTTGTTTTAGGGCCGACTTCGAAACGAGCATCTGCGTGGCAGATGAGTTTTTCACTGAGAGCTTTTCATGGCAGAATAACTCGGAGTGCTTGCCAAACACTGCCGAGGGTGACCCCGCTTAGAAAAATTTTCTTCTAATTGAAACCTTATTTCTAAAAATTTTGATGTTGCTTTGCCGGGGTGTGAACCCAGGGCAATCGGTGTGATAGGCGGAGCAGGCTACAATCACACCACGGTGGCCGCCATTTTTTTATTTCTGTGAAATAAATTTCTATTTTTAAAATTATTGCAAAAACCGCGCAAAAAATTGTTCTGGGGCACATTTTTGCACGCAAGGAAAACCACATACGCAAAATTGTATACTAATGCACGCAGACGGCTTATTGAATAATAAAGGCAATTTTCTACATTAAGACGCTTATTGAGCTCAATCTTCCCTACAAAAATTCGAATCTATTATTATTTCATTAGTAGCTAATCGAATGTCTAATGAAGTCAAAAGCACAATGCAACTCTGTTGGCAGCGTTCCGCTTCCGTTTCCGTTTCTTAGTTTTCAAAGCAAATGTCATTGTCTGCATGGCGGAACGATACAAGGTGGCCGCATCGAACAGCTGATTATAACCTTTTTTATTTGATTTGATACATCATCTACCCGGCGCAGTACGATTTGACATTTGTCCATCGAATTACAAGTACATGGAATTTTTTTTGTTTGTAGGTATGTCACCATGCTCCCACTTGTATCGTTCCGCCATGATTGTCTGTCTCATCCTTCATACTAATCGAGCAGTTACTTCTGTGTGAAAGCAAAAAATTTACGATTTCATTAGCAGGTGAAATGAGATCATTAAGTTTCTGTGTGAAACAGTATTACTCTCTATGATGTTCCGTTTGAAAAAAAATGGCCCGCAATAATCATGCTAGATATTTTCATTTCCACACCTTGGACTTGATGATTTCCATACAAAATTTTAGTTTTCAAATACTTTAAGTATTGAACATCCTGATATATTTGGGACTCCCCACGCCTCACGTAGATCCGCGCCTGATTAGCACTCAAAACGGGCACAGCAAATTCAATAGCAATGGGCATTTCATTAAAACCCAAGTAATTCCTGGCAGGACTGTTGCGTATACGCCATGGCCAACACGAAGCGCATAGCGGTGCCATATGGTTTGGTAGATGGTGTCAATAACTGTTTAAACATACTATTTCGTTTAGCTGTACGTGTTCATATATTTGTATTCATATACATACATGATGTTTTACAAGGTTTTTCTCGTAACATTTTTACACTGTTTGGGAGTTTTTAATTGAATATTCTTGTTATCGGAACTATTTGTAAGATGCAAAATACTTACAAATAAAACATCGCTTTCCTTCTTGCTTTAAAATCCATATACGTATATGTGTGTATGAACGTAAAGTGTGGATATAAATTTATAGCAAAGCTGCAATATGACACTTTATGAAAATTGGGACCCGTAGATCCTCATAGTATTATGCTGACGAATCACGCACCCTTTCTATTTTCCGAACTTTTTGCGATAAACTCTACAAATAAAAGTTGAATCCAGACTTTTTTTAAGTCCGGAAATAAAAATTAAATTCGGACTTGTATTTTTAAGGTCAGAGATGGCTTCGCGCGCTTTAAAGTGAGTATGGCTACTGTCCGATTACGCCCACTTTCATTAGATATTTGTCCTGAGGCCAACAAAAAGCGGTGTATCAAACTACGAAATTGATTGCATAAAATAAAACGTGCAAGCTTACTGTGTTATGCTATTTTGGTTGTTGTTTCTGGATGATACATTTTTAGTCCTACTTACATACATTTTGAAATGCCCCTAAAGATTTTAATTTCAGATATCTAGAAGAATCAATTCGTATATAATTTGTTAAATTGAGAAGAGCCATCCTTTGTTACCGAGCCGAACTTTTGTGATAACTATTTAATATAAAACATGCGAACCCATTTTAGCAACACTGTTGAATCACCAAGCTTGGTCAGGTTAATTAATATCAGCACAAACGAAAAACATAAAAAGCGAGAACAAAGCGCATTGACAAATGTTAAAGACCTGTTATCATGCCAAAGAATGGAACTAAGAAAGAGCATTGGCGATAAATGTAAATGCAAAAGCCACCACTTAACCAGTGCATCTCTGTGGTACTAGCGATTTTCGCGTGTCTATGTTCAAATGAATGCGAGGTGGATGATAGCACTACCACCCGCGCTAAATTCCATTAGCACCCAGATAAAATTGCGGTTAAATCATACCCCCACCATAGAACAGTACTCGTAGCGCTAGACCTATCAAAAGCTTTCGATACTGTCAACCATGGCTCGTTACTGCAGGACCTGGAAGGGTCTACCCTTCCCCCATGTCCTTAAAGGTTGACCGCAAATTATCTGGGTGGTCGCAGGCATCGGTGCAATTTAGAAACGAAACATCAAAACCAAGGAGAATTAAACAAGGGGTGCCACAGGGTGGTGTCCTATCCCCACTTTTGTTTAATTTCTACATATCTAAGCTACCTTCACCACCGGAAGGAGTCACAATCGTTTCCTACGCCGATGACTGCACAATAATGGCCACAGGCCCAGGCCCAAAGATCGATACGCTATGCATAAAATAAACGGCTACCTCCCTGATCTCTCCAGTTTTTTCGCCTCGCGAAACCTGGCATTATCACCGACACTTCCGCGACCTTATTTACAACATGGGCGCCCCAAATGTCGACCATTTTGAACATCCACGTCGATGGCACTACGCTACCGACTGTCCTACAACCCCAAAATCTTGGGTGTGACGTTTGATCAGGATCTACATTTTGGTTAGCACGCAGCCGCAATTGTTTCGAGAATTCAGAGCCGTAACAAAATCCTCAAATCCCTCGCTGGCAGTACTGTGAGGGAAAAGATAAAGAAACGCTCATGACTACATACAAAGCAATTAGCCAGCCGATTACGTGCTATGCGTCACCCATATGGTCGCCAAGCCTAAAATCACCCACTGGAAGAAACTACAGGCCTGCCAAAATACTGCTCTCAGAATCGCCACGGACTGTCTTCTTATGTCCCCAGAACACCATCTGCATAATGAGGCGAGAATACTCCCATCAGGGAAAGAAATGAGATGCTGACCAAACAGTTCCTGTTGAATACCCAGAAACCTGGGCATCCCAACAGACATCTGATTGATGAACCAGCACCGCCTAGGGGCTTAAGGAGTCATCTCGTAAGCATTTTGAGGAAATACGGCACCTGAGAACCCAGCCGTATGAAGTGAAGAAACACAAGCAAGTCCTTGGTGAACTCCATAAACAGGCGTCGGACCTTTATGCGGGAATTGCCCGGTGAATCCAGTGCTTAACGAAAATTATCCAAAACTTGCGGAAGAGGAACGCTACTCCCCAGGGAAACGCGTGTCACTCTTGCTCAACTTCGTTCTGGATACTGTAACAGGTTAAACTCTTACCTATCCAGAATCAACCCCGACATACAAAAATGTATGCCCCGTTTGCAAACGTGTCCCACATGACACCAACCATCTCTTCAATTGTAATGTGAACCAACGCCTCTAACACCCCTTTCCTTATGGTCCACCCCTGTTGAAACGGCAAGTTTCCTTGGACTCCCGTTAGATGATATTGATGACAATTGTGATCGGTCGCCGCTATCAGTGGGGCGAGCATTGCTACAACAACAACGAGGTGGATGAACCAATCAACTTAACTATTGATACACTTGTATAATTGTGAGTAAGTCAAAAAGGATGGAAATGAAATCATCTACAAAACAGTGCAAACTGAAAAAATGTCAATGAAGTGTCACGTGTTGTGGTTGCCAGAGGCAAAGAGTGGCATGTTGAATGAATAAATATGAATGGATACTGCAGCACGTCTGGTCTATACCGCTGATAACAACCATTCGAATATTCGACAATTAATATGTGTGTAGATGTTAAAAATGTACGTACTACCATGGATGATGATGATGTTGACCATTGGCTATCCTTCTCCGCCACACATTTCTAGCTATTGTTGATCGCTCGTACATATCGCATGCAATTTCACGAGCATTGGCAACATTGATGTCCAGCTTTGTTTATCGAGCAAACGACAGCAAACCGATCAGCAAGCAGCCAGCAGTTTGCAGTCAGTGACTGCAAACGTGGGGAAAGCAACTAGTATATAGCAAACCAAATAAAAAATAAATTCACTTATTCATACAAGTGTATACATATTTATGTAATATATTTGTTTGTATATGTGAGATATCAATGTGAATATGCATGTACCACATTTACATCCTACTAAAAATTTGGCAATTAGAATAGCGCAGTATAAAATGAATAATTTCTGGGGAGTTGTAATAGAGATTACGTCTGCGATGCATAGAAATACAAACATGGAAACTACTTGTTTAAAAGTATTGCTTGCAAATGAAGCTTAGAATATAGCTTGTGTGTGAGGCGAAATCACCTCAAGTGCGAGATATGCAAATTCAATGAGATTCGCATACGCTTGAATAGAGCTGGGCCACAATTGTTTACAATTACGGTGTTTGCACTGAGTGTGTTTATATCTTTAACAACCAGATGTATGGTCGGTTCACATTTACCAAACTTGATGTATTTTCCGTTGTAAGTTGACAATATCTATACATATTTCTCTACGGCATTTGTTAAAGTATGTCACCCACTTCTAGTTGAAAACTTTGCTTTGGGCTTTCGTTCAATATTTTCATCAACAAAATCGTATGCTATGCTCACTTTCTTCCGTCATTTTACCGGTGACCTACTGATCCGTATACTGTTAACTTTTGTAAACGTTGTTTATTCTTTCACTGGATTTTTAAAGAATTTTTGCCTTCATACAACGTCAGATGGTAATTAATTTCCCTAACGTTCTTAACTGCAAAAGGAACTATTCCCTGCCTCACTACAATGTGTGATATTTAAATGGTACAATTTATTCACGTCCCGCAGCACTGTCTTTTGAATTCTTTTTACTTAAAAGAAGTAAAACCTACATATGCTACCATTGCACCTATTTTTAGAGTAGAGCGGTAAGCGAACTAGCTCCTTCTCAATTTTTTATTATTCTGTTATGGTAGTGTACTCCGCCTACCACACCGACGATTCTGGGTTCACGCCCCTGGCAAGCAAAACAAATTTTTCAATGAGAAGAAGACAATTGATCTAAGCTGCGTCGCCCCTCGACAGTACTTCTAAGTTTTAAGTGAAACTCATCTGCTTGAAGATGCCGTTCGGAGTCGGCATAGAAAAGTAGTCCAGTCCAGTATGAGCCCGACGCAAATTGAAAGAGAAGTTTGACCAAAAATCTCTTCGGAGGTTATCGAGCCTTACGTCTACTTCTAGTCTATATGTTTACAAAACAAAGCGAAACCAGTTCATGAATTCAACCTGCCAACAAAAAGCTTAGATTTGGTACAAACAAATATACAAAATATGTACTGTTCAAAGAATAAAATCTATGCAAGGAAGGCGATTGGGAGAAGTTGCACAAACACCAAGGGCATGGCTTTGATTAAAATTGATTGTCAACAGTTCAATCATAGCAGGCGGCTTCAAATTATAAATAAACTAAAACGTAAAAATTGATTAAAAAGATATTTACATGCACAACATTTTATAAATTTGTAGGCAACAGTGCTTTGTTTATTCAGAGGTTATAATTTGTGAAGCACACAAGACAAAATTTAAAAGAGTTGACAAAAGCCAAATATCGTGCATGAGCGGCAAAAATGCAGGATAAAACAAGTAGGAAGGTTAAGTTCGGGTGTAACCGAACATTACATACTCAGTTGAGAGCTATGGTGACAACATAAGGGAAAATAACAATGTAGGAAATGAAACCGAGGGAACCCTGGAATGTGTTTGTATGATATGTGTATCAAATGAAGGCATTAAGAGTTTTTATGAGGGAGTGGGCCATAGTTCTATAGGTGGGACGCCATTTAGGGATATAGCCACAAAGGTGGACCAGGGGTGACTCCAGAATGCGTTTGTACGATATGGGGTATCAAAAGAAAGGTGTTAATGAGTATTTTAAAGGGAGTGGGCTTAGTTCTATAGGTGGACGCCTTTTCGAGATATCGCCATACAGGTGGACCAGGGGTGACTAGAATTGTTTGTTACGATATGCGTATCACGAAAGGTAATGAGTATTTTAAAAGGGATGGCCTTGTTATAGTGGCGCCTTTTCGAGATATCGCCATAAGTGGGACCAGGGGTGACTCTAGATTTGTTTGTACAATATGGGTATCAAAAGAAAGGTGTTAATGAGTATTTTAAAAGGGAGTAATCCTTAGTTCCATAGGTGGACGCCGTTTCGAGATATCGCCATAAAGGTGGACCAGGGTGACCCTAGATTTGTTTGTACAATATGGGTATCAATGAAAGGTGTTAATGAGTATTTTAAAAGGGAGTAATCCTTAGTTCCATAGGTGGACGCCCGTTTCGAGATATCGCCATAAAGGTGGACCAGGGTGACTCTAGAATTCGTTGTACAATATGGGTATCAAACGAAAGGTTTAATGAGTATTTTAAAAGGGAGTGGGCCTTAGTTCTATAGGTGACGCGCTTTTCGAGATATCGCCATAAAGGTGGACCAGGGGTGACTCTAGAATATTGTTTGTACGATATGGGTATCAAAAGAAAGGTGTTAATGAGTATTTTAAAAGGGAGTAATCCTTAGTTCCATAGGTGGACGCCGTTTTCGAGATATCGCCACAAAGGTGGACCAGGGGTGACGCTAGAATTTGTTTGTACAATATGGGTATCAAATGAAAGGTGTTAATGAGTATTTTAAAAGGGCGTGGGGCTTAGTTCTATAGGTGGACGCCTTTTCGAGATATCGCCATAAGGTGGACCAGGGGTGACTCTAGAATGTGTTTGTACGATATGGGTATCAAATTAAAGGTATTAATGAGAGTTTTTAAAAGGGAGTGGTGGTAGTTGTATATGTGAAGGCGTTTTCCAGATATCGACCAAAATGTGGACCAGGGTGACCCAGAACATCATCTGTTGGATACCGCTAATTTATTTATATATGTAATACCTGCCAAGATTTTAAGGGTTTTTTATTTCGCCCTGCAGAACTTTTTCATTTTCTTCTACTTAATATGGTAGGTGTCACAACCATTTTACAAAGTTTTTTCTAAAGTTATATTTCGCGTCAATAAACCAATCCAATTACCATGTTTCATCCCTTTTTTCGTATTTGGTATAGAATTATGGCATTTTTTTTCATTTTTCGTAATTTTCGATATCGAAAAAGTGGGCGTGGTCATAGTCGGATTTCGTTCATTTTTATACCAAGATAAAGTGAGTTCAGATAAGTACGTGAACTAAGTTCATTAAAGATATGTCGATTTTTGCTCAAGTTATCGTGTTAACGGCCATGCGGAAGGACAGACGGACGACTGTGTATAAAAACTGGGCGTGGCATCAACCGATTTCGCCCATTTTCACAGAAAACAGTTAACGTCATAAATCTATGCCCCTACCAAATTTCAAAAGGATTGGTAATTTTTGTTCGACTTATGGCGTTAAAAGTATCCTAGACAAATTAAATGAAAAAGGGCGGAGCCACGCCCATTTTGAAATTTTCTTTTATTTTTGTATTTTGTTGCACCATATCATTACTGGAGTTGAATGTTGACATAATTTACTTATATACTGTAAAGATATTAAATTTTTTGTTAAAATTTTACTTTAAAAAAATTTTTTTTTAAAGTGGGCGTGGTCCTTCTCCGATTTTGCTAATTTTTATTAAGCGTACATATAGTAATAGGAGTAACGTTCCTGCCAAATTTCATCATGATATCTTCAACGACTGCCAAATTACAGCTTGCAAAATTTTAAATTACCTTCTTTTAAAAGTGGGCGGTGCCACGCCCATTGTCCAAAATTTTACTAATTTTCTATTCTGCGTCATAAGTTCAACTCACCTACCAAGTTTCATCGCTTTATCTGTCTTTTGTAATGAATTATCGCACTTTTTCGGTTTTTCGAAATTTTCGATATCGAAAAAGTGGGCGTGGTTATAGTCCGATATCGTTCATTTTAAATAGCGATCTGAGATGAGTGCTCAGGAACCTACATACCAAATTTCATCAAGATACCTCAAAATTTACTCAAGTTATCGTGTTAACGGACGGACGGACGGACGGACATGGCTCAATCAAATTTTTTTTCGATCCTGATTATTTTGATATATGGAAGTCTATATCTATCTCGATTCCTTTATATATGTACAACCAACCGTTATCCAATCAAACTTAATATACTCTGTGAGCTCTGCTCAACTGAGTATAAAAGTACTACTATTGTTTTGAATGACTCTTTTTATTTATTTATAAGCTTTTATTTAGTTTCACTTTTGTTGTCTGTAATGGAATCTTGCAAGTTAAATTTGATACACTTCCCGGTGTCCGATTGAGCTGAAATTTTGCACACATGTATAACTCCGATGACAATGCAATATACTTTGTTAGAATTCGATAAATTAATCGATAACACAGTTATCGGTAAACATTTGTATTTACTTTGGCATAACAGCCTAAGTCCCATACAAACCCGCCGGTACCTATCCGTGGATTGTGATATTTGGACGTGGTGAATCACGCGTGGTGAATCTCAACGCTTGTGAAAGCGGAGACACAACCCTCTGTTGTATTTCTGTGTATAACCAACATAGCTGAAATTTTAAGGCTGTTTAACTCTGTAATCTTTTCTGTAATTTATTTTGTTTTTGGAAAAATTACCTATTTGAAAAAAGCTGGCTGAAAAATATTGGCATAACAGCTTAAGTTAAATCAAGAATGGAAAAACTTGGAAAATTTGAGCAGATGTGGCAATTTCGCGTGTCCGTTGAACGAAATATTGAAAATCTATTGATCATCGCTAGGAAATTAGCGACATTCCATCAACTTAGCAGCACTTTAGCAATACTACTGTTATTATTTGGCCGCTCAAACACACCCATATTAATTTGCATTAAATTTAAAATATACAACTCAAAAATGACTCCGGTTGTTATATCCGCAGCATTTATTTGGTGCAAATGCAACATAATAATTTACACGGCCAAAGCCATAATAATTTGCACGGGTCATCAATTCTTTCTCTGATTCAAAAGCTGAACTACCAGCGCTACCGCCATCAGCTCAGTGTCATCATTGTCAGTAGCGCCAATAACACCAAACTCGTGCCTGACAAACAAAATTCGTTTCACTCAATAGTGCAAGTGAAATGTACTACGCACTCACTACTAAGTAGCGTCAAAAATTCGATTGGAGTCATTTCGTCAATGAGCTACCATTGAGCTGGCACCGCATTGGCGCTGGCGCCATGCAATTTTCATCACTAAAATTGCACGAATGTCCAGGCTCATGACTTTGTTAATCCAGGTGGTGAAAACGAAGACTCAAAGGAATGCAACCTTGCAAACAACAGCCGTCATTTTCAAAGTGTAAAAATTCTGTGATACAACGAACGCTAACGCCGTTAGGCTGTTATCGGTAAGTGTTACATACTTTTCTGCGCACTTTATTTTGTTTTACAGATTTTTGGCGATGGAATTTTAGCTAAGCGAAAGTAGGAATTTTATTTTAAAACAGATTTAACCCACAGATGAGAGATCTGCAATAAGTAGTTGTAAACAGAACGCGGCATAGGCAAAGTTAAGTTATTTAACACTGTTTGACACAATTTTATATGTGCTCTCTGTCAAAAATGCTTCAACTAACTTAGTCACATTTTATTTCGATTATGAATATGCTCCCAATATATTCGGATTATGATATAATAAAATTAAAGAAAGAGATAAAATTAAAGAAAAAAAACTTTTTTAAAAATAAGCTTTTATTATTGGTTAATAAATTAACTAAAAAGTATGTTGATGCATTAAAACAAATAGATAGATGAGAAACGTTACAAATAACTAAGTAAAGGTTACATAACTAATTTAAAACAAAATTTTACCCTATAAAAATTAAAAAAATATGCATATTTAAATTAAATTTAAGAAAAAAGGCTTTTCTAAGAACAATCTTCTATTACTTGTTAATAAAGCGAACTAAAAAGTAAAAATAAAATTAAAGAAAAAAAAACTTTTTTAAAATAAGCTTTTATTATTGGTTAATAAAATTAACTAAAAAGTAAACAATAAATTGACTCTAAAGAAATATAACACTTTATAAGTTCATTGTAAGCTTTAACGATAATTAGGCTTTTTCGTCTGCGACAAAAGAATTCTATATTGTACATAATTATATATTTTTAACATTAAAACTTTACACCTAAATTATTAAACCTTACAGTTAAATATCACAGTCCTAATTGGCATTTTCCGAGGATACAAGTTTTTAAATTATTCTGTTTTTTGTGTTTGCAAATCCAACAGAATAAATGTAGGAACGAATCGAAGCGAATGCAAAGTAGAGGAAAACTGAATATTATGCAAAAATATATTGCCCCGTGTTTGTTTGTTATTGTATTCATTTTGTGAGTAAAAATTGCTGTTGACTTCAATAACAACACATACAACAACAACGGTTCTCGCCGTAAAGGCGTGATAGTACCCACGGTCTCGTTGTGGACAAACCTGGGAGAGGAAAGGAAGCTGAAAAAAGAGGATATGTAGTATTTTAAAGTCTGTTGCAACACTTAAACTTTAGAGAAACTAAACAACTACACAAACAAAAATAAAATGGATAATGGCATG
This sequence comes from Eurosta solidaginis, assembly GCA_029619165.1. Classification (NCBI taxonomy): domain Eukaryota; kingdom Metazoa; phylum Arthropoda; class Insecta; order Diptera; family Tephritidae; genus Eurosta; species Eurosta solidaginis. The sequence continues at coordinate 16,344 of JARSSU010032392.1, forward strand.
AACAACAATAAAAATAATTGTAGCCACAACGCAGTCAGCGACGTAAAACAAGATAATTTGTGTTACTGATTTTGCAAGCGACTTACTCACCCTCCTCAAAGCCATAAACACTAGAAAAATTATGCTAAACAACAAAGCAATAATGTCAGCTGCAATGATAAATACAAGCAAAAATACAATGACCAAAGTGACAAAAAAAAAGACAAATTTTTGTTTAACAGAATAATGTACAAAGCACTACAATTAACGCCAACATACGGCGTCCATTTCGCGCCTTTAAATACATAGAACGAATAGGGAAACGAGCTCAAATAATAAAATAAAAGAGGGTGACATATACTGCTAAATAGAAACTTCAACTTGACCAAGAGAAGGGAGCAGTGAATTAGTGGTGTGCTTTAAGATTGCTGCATCTGCAACTGTCCATGGCCACTCCACATTGTGATGACGTGAACTAATGACCGTACACAAGCAATAAAAACACCTAAATTATATGCTGGGTCAGTGAAGAGAGAGCAAAGAGAGATTGATGATATGATGCGATTGCATGGTAATTGCATATTCGCCAAGTGCCGAGATAGTCAAGTGGCCAAGATGTATAGCTCACTAATATTAAAAATGATATTTATGATCTTGTAGATACAAGATTTCACTGGTATTTGTATGTGCATTAAGCCGTTCGTTATATCTGCAAAAATTCAGTTTACCCGGGCAGAACATGATAAATAATGATCTAAAATGAAGACAACTGCCACGTTACATTTGAAAATTTTTAAAACCATATGCATTAAGGGTGCAGCAGAGTTATTTAAAATAATTGGTAAACGTGAGTTTGTTAATCATTTATTATGTGACAAAAAACACACACAGAATCCGATTATGAAGTAAAGATTCGGTAAAATTGTATTAGGTCTGAGATTTCGCGAAATTAGTGACATTCAAAAAAACAAAAAAACGTCATTTCTTGCTACTCAAAAATCTCCAGTTTTTTATATAGAGCAGCGATAATGATTGTCACTACATCAAAGGTCTTTTTGCCCTAACATTCCGCCATATAATGCTTTTCAATCAGACCAACAGTTTATGAGCTATTTCTAGACTTATGCGAGAAATAGTGAACAACTCAGAATCGATTGATAAGTTGCGAAACACATGAATAGAAAACAGTTATTTGAAATGGATTTTGGTGAGGTAGCAAAGCTCAATCATTTTCACATCACATTGACGTGAACGATTTTCAAATCGAGTCAGAAATAACAAAATATACCGAATTATTAAACATATATAGCTTCATTTGGTACATCGATACTGTAAGCACATGTAATTGGAAACCTATTTCAAAACATTAACTTTTTTCCATACAATTTGATATGAATACTTGTGTGGGATTTATGTATCAAGTTTTCTAGTGATGTTTTGTACAGTATCGATAAGTCGATATATCATTTAATAAATTCGCTATAACTTTGCCATTTTTGAATCGATTTGCTGATAATTGGAATAAAAATGTTCTGGAATTGATAAACCTGTATATTACATCGAAATTTAGTCAAAATACTTACTACAATTGAGGTATTTGCAACATACTACTATACAAATCAGGGGCGTAGCGAACCCCCCCACCCTTGCCTCAGGATCATTTGATTTTTGAGGTCGTTACAATTCAAATATTTGATGTTTTTATGTCTATGTTATTAAATTTCTTTATAATTCTGCTACGTATTTACTTCGTTGGTGATATTATATTTTTAATATGCAAGCATATATATGTACGAAGTCAACACTTATATTCTAATCATATTCTGTTTCATATAATTCTGCAATTTATTAATATACAATGTACATGTGTTAACTTTTACTATAACTTCATAAAGAAGTTTCCTTGTAAATTTGCCTAACGACCATCTACATACATATCAGAGAAACAGCAAAAGCGAATACAACAAAGTTCGGCAACAACGGCAACATGATCGTGTTCAATGATCCAACTTGCTTAAACGAACATAATCGACATTGATTTAAAATCAACCAACTTATTGCATGCGTGAATATAATCAATTCAGGTGTTTGCTCGTTTGCCTCAACCACGATTACATTCATCGGAATGAAAAGGCAAATATGAAAACTCGATGCGTCTGAATATTTACATGAATCTTCCCTTCCGTCACGGCGACAAGCTACATATAAACATACATATAAACATTGCTTACGATTCTGTTTGTTTGCCGAACTAAACGATACTAATTCTCGTGCTTTCATTTTATTCTCCACATTTAAACAATACTAAATTTACAGCATTTTTTCGAAGTACACATTTCCTATTTTGAAATATAATGCAAATTTGACATTATTTCCATGTGGAAAACGCATTATTATAAATGTAGTCTACAATTTTTTCATATCAAAAACACATTTCAAAAATGTAAAATTCAAATTATTTGATAAATGAAAAAATAATGTGTTTTTCATTTTAAAATGTAAAAAACACATAAGTGTTTTTCCGCGTAGGTATGACTTTTTTAAATACAATTTTTTTCTATTCGATCAGTTTCTTCTTTTGAATTTTATATACGTATACGTTAGATCTCATGCATAGGCTCAAAAAGCATGAATTCTACTTATTCCTGAAGGAGGTACTTTGTTTTTTTTTATCAATTTATCTATGATTAATATTACAGGAATGCGATTCTGTGGCTTTTCCTAATGTTCACATGTTGTTGAAAATCTTGTGTACGCTTCCTGTAACAACGGCAACGAACGAGAGATCTTTTTTTTGAACCCTCCCAAGGCAATTTTCTGGCTACGCCCCTGATACAAATCAAAGTTCTGCTCTATTTCCCGCATAAACGTATGAATATCTTCTATTTGTCTGATTGAAAAACCTTATGTTGCAGAATTTTAGGGCAAAAGAAGAAGATCTTTATTTGTGTGAAAATCGTTTTTGCAGTTCCATACAAAAAAACTGAAGATTTTTAGGATATTACGAAATGACGTTCTTCGAAAGTCGGTAACTTCGCGAAATCCCAGACCCAATACACTTTTACAGATTATTACCAACATAACTCAATTCTTTAAGTTTTTTCACGCTACAAATGGGTTAACAAATTAAAGTTTATCAATTATTTTATTTAAAGTGTTGCACCCCGGCATATAGTTTTATTAAATTTTCCAATGCAACGTAGCAGTTCTAAGAATTTTTTGAACAGCTTATTTTGATCATAATTTATTATATTCTGCCCGGCAAAGCAAAAATTTCTTTAAACGGACAGCTTAATGAATAGGCTAGATATATAAAATTTAGTAGAACTAATAGCAAAACCAAATGTTTAACTTACATATTTAGACCTAAATGTTTTACCATAAACTTTAACGATTTGCCTTTGTTATATAAGCAATTAAAGAGCCAGTTCATTCAAAGTTATTTCATTGGGCTCTTAGCTTGTGATATAATAACCGCTAGATAGCATAATACGACGGCTCTTTAACATACACCTAGTTTTTCAATGACACACCCCCATTGCTTTCCATGACGGGGCTCTTTAATGTGGCTTTTTAAGCTGAGGTTTCCCAAGATTATTGCTTGTGTTGAAGAGAACTCTTGAAACCACTGGAAACGAATTTATAATTATTTCGAATTTCTAATTATACGTCATTATGTGTTGTTGCTTTGAAATTATAGGCGGACAACATACATCTCTGCCTTTATTTTTGCTGATATATCTGTCATCTAAAAAACCGATATTGGCAAAATTTCCCCCAATTATTAAGTTCAACAGTTTTCAAATCGTGCCATAAAAAATTGTTCACCCAACAAAAACAATAAAAAACCCAAATCATCACCATAACAACTTCAAGTCAAATAACTAACTTATAATTTAGGGCCTCATTAATTTCATACGAATGAGCTTCAATCAGTAGGAAAATAAACAAAATAAGCGCTAATGAATGCAATATTTTATTCTTTAAGAGTTAATACAATACTGGCTGTTGACCTTGAATAGAAAGAATGATTTACGATTTGGGCTTTTCTTTTTACTTTAAAATAATAATTATTAGATACACATTACAAGCTCCCTTATTTACAAAATATAAAATTGGTTTTTAAATTCCTTAAAATTGCAAATATAAATAAGAGGTAATTTTAGAAAGCATTATAAATATGTTTTAATCTTTATGAATTAGTGGGTGCAAGTTTAAAAAGTCTCAGTGGCGTTAATAAATCGAAATATATCATAGAAGAAGTTATTCTTACACAGGGGATAGTTTTGAAGAGCTTTAATCGCGAAATGTCCGGGAAGCCGCTTAAAATCGTTCACAAGATTCCCAATTTCGAAATAAGGTATATATTTGGAGTGGGTAATGATAATAATGTAACGAATTCTGGGGATTTCCTGATAATCATGCACCTTCTACTAAAGTTCGAAGCGCTGAACTGTCGAATAAATAACTCCAATATTCAGTATAGAAAAATGGTCTTTATTTATATTACTTTCGGAGTAGTACTTCACAATTATACTTTACAACTAATAGCATGTTTAAATCAAACTGACTAGTTTTTCCTCAGCTTACGCTGCGTTTATACTCTCTGTTGCCTCGTTCGCATATTTCTCCTAAGGTCAAGACGTTTCTTCTTCTAGAACAGTTGTATCTCCTGCTGTGTTATTTAGTTATATGCGTGTGTATGTGTGAATAACAACTCTTAGCTGATGATTACATATTTGTATGTGATATAATTTCTTTGCTTTAAGCTGGTCATGTGTGGGAATGTATTTTGTGCAAATTTTGTAAAGAAAAATTTCATAAAATATATGCGAATATGAGTTTTAAAGACATTGCCGATGTCCCAACTGAGTGCAAGAGCATTGTTTTTGTTTGCAGTAGCTGTTTAAGTGCCTCAGCTAACATAATAAAAATTATCTCTCTTCTAACTAAAGAACTCAATAATGTGCTGAAATATAAATTTACAGAGGTCACATCCAAAAACAATTCACCGGACAGCAGTGCGCGGACTTTTAAAAAGAGAATGTTGGTAGACGAAAAATGAAAATAGTGGTAGAAGTGGTAGATTTTTTTTCAAAGAAAACAATAGCTACAGTTTATATTTGTACAAAACAATTCATTATTTATTGCAAAACTAAAGCACATTTCACGGAAATGACACTTTTAAAAAAATATGTAAACAAAACAAAAAAAATACATGTAAATTTATATATACATAGCTTATGCCTATATGATACTTGCTTTTTTCCTGTATTTCAGATATTGAAATACTGACGAAAAGTGTATGTCTAATTACCACAACAATTTTCCAATGTACCAAAATACTGCCACAAAATAACAACCTTCGGTATGTTATCGTTTACTAAATTTTTTTTATTATCGTTCGAATCATTTCGTTCACAAAAAACTGATGATAATAGCGCAGGAAAATATTTGCGTGCTCATTTATTACGCAGAGAGCCGAGGGTATTAAACAAAGGGACCTGCCCCACTGGCTACATGTTAGCCTCTTGCGGGAATTTTATTTAAAACCCAATTGGAGTCGGGTGGGACAGGTCCACACGTTATAATGGAAACCAGCTCCTAAAAGCTAGGGGACGTTTTCCGCTTTAAATAAGTAAGTTAGTGATTTAAATGTTGTTAATTTCAAGGTTCTAAAGTAGGGTTCTTGTCCCATAGATATACAAGGGGCCATCCTCTGGAGGCATCATTTAACAAATCGAGATCTTCAACCGTACCCATCACCACAGCACGTGCTTTTACGCCACTTGGTCAATTGGTACTCCTTTGAGCGTAAGGGTGTGTGTGGAATCAATTTCTATTGGACATCAAAAGGGTACATGCCCTTCATTATAAAACTCCACTTTTTCCGGAGACCGAATAGATACCACCCTTCAAAGGTGAACATCATCATATCATAGCATCAATCCGGGGTTATTTCCGGCAACATATACCGAGTCACCTCTTCCTTGGCAACCAGGCGCACATAAGCCGCATAGCTCTCGCTCGAAAAAATATTCCTGCTACTCAACAAATGCAGCCACCACCATCAAAAATAGTGTACAGTGATTTGAAATAGTGTAAAAGTAGTGCTAGGATTGTGTTCATAGTGAGAAAGCTTAGGAAAGAAAATGTGTTAAACAATATCTGTAGTTAGGATAAATAGGAATTATCCAAAAATTCCTACTTAAAAAATAGGAGGCGTAAGAAAAAAAAAGATTGTGAAGAAAACCTATAAGGTTATGGTTGAGAAACCCAAAAAAAAAGAGGGTTATTAAAAACAAATCATACATAAAACCATTTTTGTGTAAAGAAAAAATTATATACAGATATACCTAAAACATGAAAAAAAGAACAAATTTTGAATACAGAGGAAATACAAACGAAAAACAATTAAGCTAGTGCTCCGGGTTGAGAAATATTAAATGAATAAAAGTAATATAATGTATAAATATATATATATATCTTTGATCTAATTTAAATTTTACGTAATTATTAAATTATTCTTAAAAGAAAATCAGTTTTGAATTTGCGGCATAAAAATATTGCGTTTTAGTTGAAAAGAAACTTTGAAATTCTAAGTGTTTAAAGAATCATAAAATTTGACGGCTTGAGGAACGCTCAGGTTCCACTGTAAGCGATCTTACTTCCCAACAACTAATTTCCACAGCTAGCACGCATCAACAACGTTGGAAGGCCTTTCATCGCTGGAGTGCATCAGCAAACCTACATACGATAACACAAACGAACATATGTAAGTAATATTGTTGTTTCTATAAATTCCTTTTCATAAATTCATTTACGCTTTGATTTTCGCAAAAGTCAAATTAGTATACATATTAAAGGTACAAAACGCTTGTAGCTACTAAGTACATATTTTAAACATACATATCTGTGGAGTTTTGACAAAACAACTTATCTCAAGATAGGAAATATTTTAGATATTAATTGCTTGTAATTTTGTCTATTAGTATGCATATTTTGGTCTTACTGTTTATTTCTATGATGTTTAGTTAGAAAGTTACAGTATCCGAAAAATCAACTTAACTAATTTTTTTCCAAAACTGGGTCGGTGAAAGCAACTTTTCTCAGTTAAGTCGAAAATTCGAAAACTTCAAATAATTGTAATCATTGTAGTTTTTCTATAACAACTTATTTCGATTTAACTCATTTTTTTCCAAACTGGGTCGGTGAAACAACTTTTCTCAGTTAAGTCGAAAATTCAAAAAACTTCAAATAATTGTAATCATTGTAGTTTTTCTATAACACTTATTTCGATTTAAGGCGGCCATGTAAATAAAAATCGTATTTCACAAAGCAACCTTTTTCCAAATAAATTGTTATGTCAAATTACAATTAATTTTTTGGCAACTTATATTGAAATAGTTTGTTTTGTGAAATTAGTATCGGGGTAATTTTGAAAAAACAAGACGTCTTATTTTGAAACACGTGCTTTTGTAAAAGTGAAAAGAGTGTTCAATATATTTTTTATCTATAAATAAGTGCTTTTGCCAAGTTCTGTATTGAAAAAATTTCAAAAATAAGTGATTTCGGTTACAATAAAACCATTAAAACTAAATATGCAAAGGGGACGCCAGATTGCAGATATGACTAGGAAAGTGTCTAAAATACAAATCTAGTTAATTTATCAGAACCAAGTGTGTCAAAGCCAATTTTTCATTATGATGGATTAGTGTTAGAGCCGTAGTGGCTAATGAGACAATGACATCTTTTGATCTGGTGTTATTGATATACTAACTCATATAACGTGCAACAATAAAATACGAAAAACAGTGAAAGTGATACAGAAAGTCCAGAATCTTGTGATAATGAAGATATTTTTATGAGACAGATTTTCTTTACTCGGATTATGTACATCTACTCTGTCGAATTGAGTTCTACTTCGGATAATATCGAAGACAGATCAGTTAGTCGCAAGTTATAGTACTAATTGGGATATACCCGAAGAAAATGATTCTCCCCCAAGAATCAAGGAAATGAAAAAAATTAATAAGCAAAACAAAAATTGGGTAAAGAGTACTATACTATAAAAATTAAAAAAATGCCAGCTAAACAAATTGAAGGGTTAAAAAAATGCCGCAGGACCTGTCACTTAAAACTAAACTTTGACCAGCAGAAAAACCTTTTAAAAATTATTGGAGTTTGGGGGATTACACTAACGTCGACAATTTGTATCAAGTTTAATTGAAGTTGAAGCGAAAAAATTCTGAAACTTTTCGAAAATCAGCAAATCCTCGAGATCGCAAATATAACTATGTGTATCACTTTGAGATCAGTTCCGCAAGACATCGGGTATGTAAAATGTGTTTCTTAAAAATATTTGGGGAAACCGAACAAATGATCAAAACAGTAAACAAATACAAGTTCAGCTGGAGTGTGGTGGACTTATTAAGGGAGATCGCCGCGGAAAACACGCTCCATCACACAAAACTCTCAATCGAAAAGTATAATGAAGTTTTGGAGCACATAAGCAGCATACCAAAATATCAAAGTCATTATAGCCGTAGACACACCAACATGTTGTACTTCCAAAGTGATCTCAATATTTCGAGTTATACAATCTGTATGCGGAAAAATTCTTGATCCAGTTTCAAAATCGAAATATTGTGAAATTTTCGTTCTTTGAATATCAAATTCAAAAAGCCGCAGCTTGATTTGTTCAACACTTGAGAGAAGTTTATGTTGAAAATACAAAAATTCTTTGGACGCCGAAGAAAATCTAGTCTTAAGTCACTCTACAAAAGAGCATCACGACCGAGCAGACTTTGCCTATAGCTGTAAGAAAGCCGATAAACAACTTGCTGTAGCCGACAAATCTGTCATGATGTTTTCAATGGATTTACAACAATGTTTGCCGACTCCACATATAAATGCATCATGTTTTTTTACAAGCGTCCGTTATGGGCATATAATTTCACATTGCATGAGGGATCTACGAACAAAGCCCATTGTTTCATTTGGAATGAGACAATCGCAAAGAGGGGATCAAATGATATAGGGTCGTGTATTTTTAAATGCCTTTCAACGGTTCCTTCGATGGTCAAATACATTATTTTACTCATGCCCTGGGCCAAATCGCAATGCCAATATCTGTGCAATGTTCCAAATAGTTTTAAAAAGCACAACTATTGAAACTATGACACAAATTTCTTGTAGTTGGTCACACCCATATGGAATGTGACACAGTACATGCCCAAATCGAAAAACAGAAAAAAATTCTTCAGGATCTATCCAACATCCACATGATTGTGGCAAACCTTATCGTAGCTGCGACACAAAAAGTATATCGTTCACGACTAAAACAAAACGACTTCTTTGATTTTTCCGGCTTGTTAAAAAATAACTTTAATTGGAAAACAACAATAGCTCAGGTACACACGTACTTTATTTTATCAAAGTCTGAGTGAAAAATCATTTTAGGTCTGCTGGCGTTTCGAGAAGGCCCTATCTCAGTAACCTACTATACTATATCTGTATATCTTAAAAGAACTTTATGAAGATTTTCTTAGCGCCCTATGCCAGTATTTTTTAATAACACCTTATTTTTTTAGCATAAGCCCCAAAACATTATCCACTAAAATATGGGATTTATAGAAAAATTCTGAGATAGAGCGTTATTAAATGTTTTTCTTAGATTTATCGTTTTCGAACTTGACAGCGAAGATAGATTGATAATACATTCAGACTTCGATAATATCTGTAAAACTATGCGAAGTCGTTTTACTTTTACAAATCTGTTAAGCATTATCATATTATCATAAGTTATAGTAGAAAATATTTTCCCCGGGCTCACAAGTTGTCAAAAATGGATTTAAAAAATGTAATAACCAGCACACTGCAAAAATTTCTTTTTGATATAGTCATAAAGAGAAGTTTTCAAACACGGAGGCAGCATTTTAAACTTTTGATGATATGTATAAATATATACTTCATTTATTCACTTTTAAATTATGTTTTCCCACAGGCGAGAAATTCGAATGGAAAAAGATACGCTGGTTGCGGTATAAAAAGTCTACACCAGGCGTATTGCATTATAAGAATTCCTTGACTGTAATGAAAGTTTCAAGGAGTAAATATTAATCAAAGACGACGAAAAAATTGGATTTTTCGTTAAATAATTGCTACGCAGGACCCTGGCTATTTCTTCCAGCAGAAGAAAGACTTGTTGGATGTGTTACCTTTTATAAATACAGAGTTCCACTGTTACTACAAAAATTTAAAGTTGAAGACGATTGCGAAGTGGAAGTAGACTCAGATATGGATGAAATCGAAGAAAATGAATACGAGATTTTAATAATAATAATAAACTTTATATTTTAAATAAATGCATATGTAACTATTCATAAAAGTTATTGGATTTCCATAAAATATACTTTGTGTTTTTACGTTTCACCTTATTTCACACTTGTTTGCTTGGCTAAGTGTTACAAAACAACCTATTTTTAAAATAGGTGGAAATTTTTATCTATTTTATGTAGAAAATAGTTTGACAAACAACTTAATTGAAATAAGTATAAGCATGAATTCTACTTATTCCTGAAGGAGGTACTTTGTTTTTTTTTATCAATTTATCTATGATTAATTACAGGAATGCGATTCTGTGGCTTTTCCTAATGTTCACATGTTGTTGAAATCTTGTGTACGCTTCCTGTAACAACGGCAACGAACGAGAGATCTTTTTTTTGAACCCTCCCAAGGCAATTTTCTGGCTACGCCCCTGATACAAATCAAAGTTCTGCTCTATTTCCCGCATAAACGTATGAATATCTTCTATTTGTCTGATTGAAAAACCTTATGTTGCAGAATTTTAGGGCAAAAGAAGAAGATCTTTATTTGTGTGAAATCGTTTTGCAGTTCCATACAAAAACTGAAGATTTTTAGGATATTACGAAAATGACGTTCTTCGAAAGTCGGTAACTTCGCGAAATCCAGACCCAATACACTTTTACAGATTATTACCAACATAACTCAATTCTTTAAGTTTTTTCACGCTACAAATGGTTAACAAATTAAAGTTTATCAATTATTTTATTTAAAGTGTTGCACCCCGGCATATAGTTTTATTAAATTTTCCAATGCAACGTAGCAGTTCTAAGAATTTTTTGAACAGCTTATTTTGATCATAATTTATTATATTCTGCCCGCAAAGCAAAAATTTCTTTAAACGGACAGCTTAATGAATAGGCTAGATATATAAAATTTAGTAGAACTAATAGCAAAACCAAATGTTTAACTTACATATTTAGACCTAAATGTTTTACCATAAACTTTAACGATTTGCTTTTGTTATATAAGCAATTAAAGAGCCAGTTCATTCAAAGTTATTTCATTGGGCTCTTAGCTTGTGATATAATAACCGCTAGATAGCATAATACGACGGCTCTTTAACATACACCTAGTTTTTCAATGACACACCCCCATTGCTTTCCATGACGGGGCTCTTAATGTGGCTTTTAAGCTGAGGTTTCCCAAGATTATTGCTTGTGTTGAAGAGAACTCTTGAAACCACTGGAAACGAATTTATAATTATTTCGAATTTCTAATTATACGTCATTATGTGTTGTTGCTTTGAAATTATAGGCGGACAACATACATCTCTGCCTTTATTTTGCTGATATATCTGTCATCTAAAACCGATATTGGCAAAAATTTCCCCCAATTATTAAGTTCAACAGTTTTCAAATCGTGCCATAAAAAATTGTTCACCCAACAAAAACAATAAAAACCCAAATCATCACCATAACAACTTCAAGTCAAATAACTAACTTATAATTTAGGGCCTCATTAATTTCATACGAATGAGCTTCAATCAGTAGGAAAATAAACAAATAAGCGCTAATGAATGCAATATTTTATTCTTTAAGAGTTAATACAATACTGGCTGTTGACCTTGAATAGAAAGAATGATTTACGATTTGGCTTTTCTTTTTACTTTAAATAATAATTATTAGATACACATTTACAAGCTCCCTTATTTACAAAATATAAAATTGGTTTTTAAATTCCTTAAAATTGCAAATATAATAAGAGGTAATTTTAGAAAGCATTATAAAATTGTTTAATCTTTATGAATTAGTGGTGCAAGTTTAAATGAAATAATAATAGATTCGAATTTTGTAGGGAAGATTGAGCTCAATAAGCGTCTTAATGTAGAAAACTGCCTTTATTATTCAATAAGCCGTCTGTGTGAAATTAGTATAACTGAATAAAAAGTGTACAAATAATTGTTAAATAATAAATACAGACAGTGGTAGTTTAACAAATTCTGCTGTGGTAAGTGGTGAATGTGATCTACTAAAATTTTGTGAAGCTTGCTTCACACTATTTTTCGTCCCTGCAACATCTCTATCTTAAATTATCTCTGCTTCTGCTTCTACGAAAATGTCTGATGTAGCCTCTGCGTCGGCAGAGAATATTTCTCTTTCTTCTTTGTCTTCTGTTCCTTTGGATGTACCAACATGCACAAAGATTGATCAAAGAGTAAAATATGTTGTAAAGGACGAAAAATAGTGTGAAGCAAGCTACACAAAATTCTAGTAGGTCACATTCACCACTTACCACAGCAGAATTTGTTAAACTACCACTGTCTGTATTTGTTTTTTAACAATTATTTGAACACTTTTTATTCAGATAGTCTGTTCAGAATTTATATGTTTACACTCAAAAACTACAATCAGTGTATTTTGTGTGCTTAAAATTTGTTAAAACTTGTATTAAAGTTTGTGGTGTGGTGGAAGTGACCTACTAGAATTTTGTTACGTTCCGCTGCGTTCCACCGAAGTTTGCGCCTGCAACATCTTTACTCTTCGATCAGTCTTTGCATGCAGTGGCTCAGCTGATGTCAATGCTGAAAATAACAAAGACGCTGCAAATAATACCAATTGGAATACTGTGGCGATACAAGAAAGTTTCTAAATTTAAAAATACAGTGGTTGGTGAAAACATGTCAATGGAGCTTGATATACATGTGAATAAAAAGTGGCTGCATATCTCGTCATTCAAACCACGTGTGACCGAAGATAATATAAGTGCATATATTTTTAAACATTCGGAAATATCAAATAATTGTTTTTCCTGCCACAAATTGGTTAGAAGGATGTCACACTTGATACTCTAAAAAGGATCAATTTTAAGCTTGGCGTAACCTCAGTGTTTTTTGAAAAACTTCTGGATCCTACTTTATGGCCAGCAGGTATCAATGTTCGGCCCTTTCGTGTTCTACCCAAGGACAAGTCTGTGTCCTCATAGTCAATCTGGAATGATCGGGTCTCAATGTAATATGTTGGAACCTGATACCTCAAGCTTGATAATATATTATCAAACTATCTCCGGTATGCGGACCAAGAGAAAAGAAGTTTTTCTGGCTACATCTCGATGTGATTTCGATGTATATGTTATTGTGGAACTTGGCTAAACAAGGATTTTTTCGATGCTGAATTTTTGACCCGAATATCTTTCAAGTTTATCGAAAAGATAGGTATGCATTCAAAACTTGCTGTTTAAAGGTGGTAGTGTCTTGGTTGCGGTAAGGCGTACGTTTAGATCGTCTTTTCCACAGCTACTCAACCCAGTTTCGTTACTAGACCAGCTTTGTGTATATATCTTTGGATCGTTTGGAAAATTGTCCATCTGCGTATCTTGCCGATTTCTTTAAATCGATTACGATACTGATAACGAAAGCGATAAACCACTCAATCTGTAACCCCGCTAATTTTGTGGACTTCGGTCCAGTTGTAGTTACTGAACTTGATGTTATCAATGGTATCTCTGCCTTGAAATCATCATTCAAACGAGATTTAGATGGGCTATCTTCCTTCTTACTAAAGAAATGCAGCTGGTCTTTATCGGCGCCCTTATGTTTTATTTTAATCTTTCTTTTTCCACGGGTGTTTTCATTGATCGATGGAAAATTGCCTCCATCACGTCAATCTTTAAAGCCATTAAAAGAATTTAAGCCTGTACCAACATGATTTTGTTTCTGGCCGATCAACAGTCACTAATTTGGCAATATTTTCTGAGTACTGTGTCTCAGCATTTAAAAACGGATATCAAGCCGATACAATTTATACAGATTTTGCAAAAGCTTTCGTTACTGTCTCACATAATATCTTACTGAAAAAACTCCAAAATTTAGGCTTTCATTCAGCTTTTCTAATGTGGCTTAAGTCGTATATCTCTAATGGAATTTCCTTTGTAAAAATCGAAAGTACCAGATCTTACCCCTTCATGGCCACTTCTGGTGTGCCTCAGGGTAGTATTCTTGGTCCTATATTGCTTTTAAACGGTTTTATTTAGGTTGGCTTGACAGGCTGCACGGCCAGCGCGAATTTTGTAATTAAAATTTAATTAACTTCCGATAATCTACAAGCCTGAAACTTGGAATATAGTTCAGAACCCGAGGACAATGCAATAATAAGAAAAAAATCGCAGCTAGGTGGTATTTATGGTCCGATTTGGCTCATATTTGGAACACATAATACATACATGAATAGAAAGCGACCTGCAAAAAAATCGCCGCTAGGTGGCGCAAGGATCGAGATATTCACAAAAATCGTATATGTGGTCCAATTTGGCTCATATTTGGATATCACATTTGACATACAGAAATAGAAACCACTTTAGTAAAAAAAATCACGCTAGTGTCGCAAAAATTGAGATATTCAAAAAACTCGTACTTGTCTGTCCGATTTGGCTCTTTGAACAAATATTATATGTAGTCCGTTAGAAGTGACATCAAAATACTTTGGAGCACATAAGTTCAAATTTTGTTAGTGAAATTTCTGTAAATAAAATAAATAAAAAAAAATTTTAAGTTAACGGTTTTATTGAAAACAATACTTACATTGAGTAGTAATAATACTAAAAGATAGAAAATAATTAGGTAGGTCCTAGGTACTAGTCATCACACTCCCCATCAATATAGGGCGTTGATCAGACAATTACATACATAAAGCGTTGGGCGCGTGAAATTTCTAAAAATGTGAGGCGCAGCATAACCTGATTAAGGTTCAGTTGGTCTTACTTGTGACTATCAATAGAAATTTGACGCGTCCAACGCTTTTATTTAATTGTCTGATCAACGACCTAGATTGTTGGGTAGTGTGATGACTAGTACCTAGGACCTACCTAATTATTTTCCAGCTTTAGTATTATTATTACTTCATGTAAGTATTGTTTTCAATAAAACCGTTTAACTTAAAATTTTTTTTTAATATTGTATTGTTATTTATAAATGATATTGGCAAATGTTTTAGTTATTCAAAATATCTCCTATATGCTGACGATCTTAAGCTTTTTAGCACAATTTCGTGTCCAACCGATATTCTGGCTCTTCAATGTGACTTAAATGAGCTTGCTGAGTGGAGTATAAGAAACAAAATGGCTCTTAACATCAACAAATGTTACCTTATGACATCGAAGTCAATAATTCGATTTTCCTCTACATACTCACTCTTAAGTTTTGAACTCAATGCAGTAACTGAATTTCTGGATCTCGATGTGATTTTTGACTCAGGTTATTCCTTCGTTAACCATGTCAACTACATTATCCCTAAGGTTTACTCTAACTTAGCTTTTGTAAAGCGATATGCTAAAGATTCTAAAGATCCTTATACAAGGAAGATGCTCTATAATTACTTAGTGCTGTCTAAATTGGAGTATGCTTCCATAATCTGGAACCCGATCTATGCCTCACACTCCCTGAGAGTGGAAAGAGTTCAGAGGTGTTTCATTAGGTTTGATTTGCAGCCACTTCATTTTGATGAGCCTACACCATCTTACCCAGACCGGTGTATGCTTATTGATGTAAAGTCTCTAGCTTGTAGAAGGACTATTCATTCTTTAATGTTAATTTTTGACATCTGTAGTGGCTTTATTGATTCTCCGGATTTCTCAGGTTGCTAAACTTCAATGTACCTAGTAGGATGTTAAGATCTAATTTACCTTTCCATACAAAAGTTACTAAGTACAATTATTATAATTTTGCGCCCATAATGAGGGTCTTAACTAAGTGTAACAAAATCTGTAATAATCTTGATTTAGACTTTGCGATGCCTAGGTTCTTATTTTTGTCAAAGCTTATATCTCATTACCATTAGTTTTTAAATGTATTTTAAGATAGTCGTCAGTACTAAGTCAATATTGTTATCTAGTCTGTAAGGTCGATGTAACCATAGACTCAAATAAATAAATGAAATAAAATGAAATGAAATGAAATATTCTTCGACGCCTTCTGTGTGTGTAAATGATGATAGATGTGTTAATGTACACAAGTGTGGCTGCTTGCTTTATTGTTGTTGTGCATTTATTTAGTAGCAGCATAGTTATGTATACAACTGCTAATATTCACCACAATAATATATTTAAGTACTTAGTTTCTGGACGATACCAAAACTTTTAATTTCCAGTACGATTTTCTGTGCTCATTTTCTAAAAAATTATGTACACCAGCTAGCTAAGTTTAAGCAATTCTCTCCAGAATAATATTTGTGTTATATCACAATCGTTTTTTGGAAAATTTTCTTCGTACGATGGCGCCGGGGTTTAGGGATAGCTTTTCATTAAAAAACAAAGAATTATTTTGATGCAATTTTTATTTTTAATTCAAATTTAGGTACAATCGATTATTGAATACAAAAACAAAAACATTTAAACAGTAGTATATCAGCACTCTAAAGCATGTGAGTCTACCTAGCCTGTAGTAGCAAATAGGAGTGTTACAAATGTATATGTTTCAGTCCCTATATTAAAGCAAATATTCATATATAGGCTATTCCATGCTGTTTTAATAAAAAAATTGATCTACTTTCATAGATTTTAATGTAACTTCAGCGGGTGGATTTTTAATTGATTTTTTTACCTTTTTTAACTAATAAGTTCCATATAGTGTGGAACTTCTCATATGCATTTTACCACCTTTACTAGAATAGCAACACTATTGCTCTTTGCTTCTATTAACCAATATTTTCCCCAACGTTCATCTCACTCCAGTTTGCTTTTAGCTGATTCAATGGCAGCGTTACGCTAATTTCATTATCTATAAAATTTTATGCGAACCTGTTTGCGCGTAAATTCAATTTGTCCCGTAATGAATTTTACGTACAAAATGTTGTTTTTAAATTTGGAAGTTCACTTAAAATTCACTTTACTTTGATGTGACACAATTTTTGTGTGCTGCACATGAACGACTTCTGTTCTGTCAGCTTCTTCGTGAATTATCATCTGTCTTGCAGATGCCGCTGATTTTTGGCATCAGACATGTATGTTCCGTTCAGCCAATTTTTAGGAAAAATTAAAAAGTAGCACGACGCGAAGCGGAAGTGAATCATGAACTTAATCTCATAGAAGGTTATAGTGCCAAGTATTTTTCTATTTAATTTTTATGTGGTAAAAAACTGCATCGTCTTGTTTGCCCAATAAACATTTTCATTTGAGCTGAACTGGAGGATCGCAATATAAAATTCAATATGTAACTGTCACTGCCGTGGATTTCTAGTCGAGGCCCGATAGTTTACAGCATTGTTGATAAGTCGTGTGATAACTTTTGCATAGACGTCAAAATTACAAATAGAACCGATCTCCTGATTTTTAATTGACTATCGTGGTCTCATCCTGTATATCTTTCTATCACCCGCTAAATATATCTGGCCCTATACGCCGCCATATTGAACATCCTGTCAAAACCAGGCATGCTTAACCAACGAACCGATATCATTTCGTTACGATAATTAACGTTAATAAACGAAACAAAGTCATTTCGTTTCGTTTATTAACGTTAAGAACGTCAAATTAACGAAATGATTTCGTTTCGTTTTCTGCCATATCAAACGAAATCAAATCGTTTATGTTGATTATTAATTTCAAGCTATGCTGGCAAAGCTGATTGATGGCGGAGTCATTAAAGGTGAAAGCATTAGCCAAGCTGATTGCAACTTTTCTCATGAATTTTGACAGTACGAACATTCTCAGAGTATTTTGACATTACCACCAACGAATTACACAAACAAATTACATGGAGTTTGTGTGTGTATGTCCGCTCGCTGTTGCCACCTTACGGCTTCATCATGGCTATAGCATTGCCAGCACAATTCAAACATAAAGTATCACGTTTTTGTTAACGTTTTTAACGTTAACGAAGCTTTTCGTTTCGGTTAAAAACGAGATACAATTTATCTTGATAATTTCTTTATCGATAATATTTCGAAGTGTTTCAACGGAAACGGTGGAAATTTTTGATAAACGATTAGCTTAACGTTAAGGTGCATCCCTGGTCACACGCTGCAAAGCGCTAAAAAGTAGTTATCTTGAACGTCCTGTCTAGGCACTTGATGGATGATATCACACTTGTTTTGTCCACAGTGATTTACAGTCGAGTACTCTTATTCACAGAGCTAACTCGTACGTGTACATATTGTGAGAAATATTCAGTCAAGTATTCTTGATTGAAAACAAAATTAGGAACAATTTTCTCAAATTAATGACAAATTTTATACAAAAAATAGAAATTCTTACTCATTACGTTGAACGTTTTCTCATTCAAAGACATTTTTTGTCTATAACATGCATTTTATCACGTACAATAACGTAACTGCGTTTGCAAAGATTAAAATAATGCCAGTTTTCAAGGTAATTTGAGCACAGCTACATACTAATTGAATATTAGCAACACTAAGGGATACTATCATATCTGAGTCGATACTAAGCAGTGACTCATATGCACATCAACAAATCAATCATTATGTCTACCCATATGTCCATACAAGCAGCGAAGAGAAACGCACAATCACATGCATATATCTGAGATACTCCCAAAAGTTTGATTTAAGCACGCTATCTGTGAGAAGTGGAAGTGTTATTGTGACAAGTAGTCTAATAAAGACGCGTTTTGCATTATTGAATACTGGAGTATTTATTCAACAGTTAGTGATTCGAACGTTAGCACAAGGTGCAAATAAGCTCAATTTCCCAAAATTCGTTACAGTATGTACATATGTATATCGACGGGTTGATTCTTTCGCTAAGATTTCCTCAACTGGGATACCCATTGAGGGGATACTCGATGAGCTTTGTAACAAAATAAACGGCTATCTCCCTGATTCTCCAGTTTCTTTGCCTCGAGAAACCTCACATTGTAACCGGCCAAATCATCGGAGACCTTATTTACAACATGGACGCGCCAAATGTCGACACATATTGGACATCCACGCCGATGGGCACGCGCTACCGGCTGTCTACACACTAATAAAATCTTGGTGCGCGATCAGGATCTACATTTTGGAGAGCATCTAATCGCGATTGTGCGAAAATCCAGAGAAGTAATAAAATCCTCAAATCTCTTGCGCGCAGCACTTGGGGTAAAAATAAGGAACGCTCATTAACACTTACAAAGCTATTGACCAGTCGATTGCACGCTACGGTCCCCGATATGGTCGCTTCACGTTTGCTCGAACATTTTAGTCCAACGGACAGTAGCAATAGTCGGAATAGAACTGTGGCTCTCAAAAAGTGCAGTACCGTGAAATCGGCGGTAACGAAAACCTCCTTTGTCGTTTACTTAATAAGTTAAGTACTAAATAATTGATGAATCCTTTTCCAAGTATTGGGAACTCCTCGGAACAGGAAGATACTTAGATGAGTAAATTGAGTTTTTAGAAGGACCTACCCTTTAATCAGTTTCAATTATATATATAAAAACCGGAAGATGTACTATTAATTCCCAAATAAGTGTGCATGAATATTTCAAGGCAAAGCAAGGCAACAACATGCGATGCAACAAATGGGATCTCAAGGAAGATTAAGTGGAAATATAATACTTCCATCAGGACACTAACAGGTATGATAACATTTTTATATTGTAACGATTTTACTTGCAAATCCTCTTATTTGCCCTTCTGCTAAGTTCGAATTACTAAACTGTTGAATAAATAACCCCAATATTGAATAATGGAAAAATGGCCTTTATTAAAGTTCTTCACAATAACACTATACTTTGCAACTAGCTGGCTTAATAACCAAACTTATTGATAGCTCAAATGAAAACTGACTTTCAAAATAATACTGCTATGGTCGCTAGATAGCGTCTTAATCAAACTGAATTTCAGCGCCTCTACATTTGCTGCCTTTTACACTCTCTGATTTCAACGTTCGCATCTTCTAGGCGCTTCCAGAATCTACTAGCTGCCATCAGCTCTCAAACTTCTCAGCTGTAACTACAATTGCACGATTTTATAGCTTCTCTCATTGCATACTTTCAGGAGTATCTCAGATATATGCATGTGTTTGTGCATTGACTCTCCGCTGCTCGTTATACGTACATGGTACATATGGTAGACACAATTATTGCTTCGTTTATGTAGATACATAATGATTGAATTATTGATGTGAATTCACGTCACTGCTTAGCATCGGCCTAGAGATAGCAGTACCCCTTAGTTTGCTAATATTCGTAACACTGATCGTCCCGATCAGACAAATCTCCCGATCTAAACGCCGATAGCATCTCCAGACTGTACCACTCTTCTATTTCGTGATTTCCCAATTGCTTGTATGCGGTAGATGACATCACTGATCGTTTTCCACAACTCTGTACGGGCCTTCCCAACTGCACCGATATTGGATGGAACACCTTTCCGCCGGTGAGGGTTGTATAGCAGTACCAAATCTCCCTCCGCGAAACCTTCCGAATTTTTTCCTTGTCGTACCTGTGTTTCATCTAATACTCATTACCCTGGATCGTTCCCCGCGCACTCTGTTGTTGGCCAATGAACTTCTTCGCAGAGCTTGCGACTTGACGGATTGACTTTGCATCATCATTATCGTCTGGACGTTTCACAACAGTAGTGCGCGCTGGCTTGAAACCACCCTTGCATTCTTTCTGAAAAAGTCTTTCAGTCATTTTAGTGCGTCCATTAGGGTTTGTCGATGCCGGTCTTTCTCTCGCAGGTACCTTCGGTTTTGATTGGTTTGGTCCATTCGTTCCATCAAACCCTTACCCGATCTGCTGCCTTTGACTTTTGCGGTTTTTGTCGAATCTCTTTCACCAGCACTCGATCACTGCTGAACCCTTCTTCCAAACTGAAGTTAAGTGGCACATCCTGGTTCTCAAGCGCATAATCTTTCTGGCATATCGATCCTGATGTCATGGTCAACTAAGAAGTCCACTCCCAATATGACTTAATCAACGATCTCCGCCACAACGAATTTGTGTAGAACTGTGACCTTTCCAATCAAGACTTCACATACAAACTTCTCCCTGGAATTGGTTATACTCGCCGGTGATCGTACGCAACCTTGCCCCAGGTAACGGTTTTACTCTCCTGTTGACTAAATCAGATCGAATCAAGGAATGAGATGCGCCCGTATCTACAGTCAGTACACGCTCCTTGCCATCCACATTCCCTCTGACGGTAAGACTGCTGATTTCCTTCCAATTTGCAACACAGATATCACAGGACATTCAATAGCTGGAGCTAGCTCTCGATTTTTACATCTGACACGCTGTTGCTCATCTCCTCCCGTTTTGCGTTTACGGCTACCCAAGTTGGAACTACCAGGACCAGGATCGCAATGACGTGCAATGTGACCAGGCTTCCCGCATTTGAAGCATTTGATAACTCTTTCACTCCGCTTTTGCAATCCTTTCAGCGCCTCCAATATTGCGTCTACCCACTCTGGCCTTTCTACTTCCACACGGCGTGCTTTGAAAACTGGCTTACACAGAAGCGAAGCTGTTTCCTGAATCAGAGCATGTGATACCGTTTCTGCGAATGTTGGCTTTGGGTTTGCGTATGTAGCTCGCTTTGTTTCGACGTCCCGTATGCCATTTATTAAGCTCTGAATCTTTACCCTTTCAGGTTATTCCATGGGTGCGTCGCATTTGCTAAATGTGCCAGCCTTTCACATCCGACGCAAACTCTTGCAATGTCACCAGGCCTCGGAAGCGATCAGTAACTCATTTGTATATCTGTCTCCTATGCTCAGTTCCGTATCGTCTCTCTAGAGCGGCCATCAATGCTTCATAACAGTTCCGTCCGCCCTCGGAATGGTTTGTAAAATCTCAGCGTGGCCCCTTCAATGCCATGAACAGTGCAGCAACTTTATCTTCCGCACTCCAGTTGTTCACTGCTGCGGTCTTCTTAAACTGTAGCTTTAAGACCTGGAAAGGAACAGAACCGTCAAAGGATGGTGTTTTTACCTTCGGATTGCTCGCTGGAAACAGCTGGGCGATTTAGTTGTAACTGTTGCATAAGACCTTTCAACGTTTCTATCTCGGCATCAATTTTGTCCTCGAGTTGTAAAATTTTGCATCCTGCTCTTCCAGTTGCACAAAGAGCTGCGATGATACCTGTTCCGAAATTTTTGTCGACATTCCAGATATACGTGCCTCTTGCGCTTCCAGTTGAGATGACATATATGTCTTATGTTCTTCCAATTGAGATGACATTTGCGACGCCATTTCTGAAATGCGTGCCTCCTGTGACTCCAGCTGAGATGCATTGTCGATGTTTGTACAGATATTGTGCTCATCACTGTCTGCGGTGTTTCGTTTTTTTCTTCCATTTTTGTTGTTGTTTTGTGCTATCATAATGAAAGACATACTCCTCAGCATTGTAGATTCCTTCAAATACCATAGCTACACTTAGTCGTTTTTGTAGCTGGGATTTATCGCCAAAAGTAGCCAATCCACGGACTTCCAACTCCTCCTTCAGTTGCTGGATCGTCAATTCACTCAACTTTGCCATGTCCAAGTTGTATTCCCAATCTCGGAATTTATTCAACAATCCCACTTCTGACACCAATTGTAACGATTTTACTTGCAAATCCTCTTATTTGCCCTTCTGCTAAGTTCGAATCACTAAAACTGTTGAATAAATAACTCCATATTGAATAATGGAAAAAATGGCCTTTATTAAAGTTCTTCACAATAACACTTATACTTTGCAACTAGCTGGCTTAATAACCAAACTTATTGATAGCTAAAATGAAAACTGACTTTCAAAATAATACTGCTATGGCTCGCTAGATAGCGTCTTAATCAAACTGAATTCCAGCGCTCTACATTTGCTGCCTTTTATACTCTCTGATTTCAACGTTAGCATCTTCTAGGCGCTTTCAGAATCTACTAGTTGCCATCAGCTCTCAAACTTCTCAGCTGTAACTACAATTGCACGATTTTATAGCTTCTCTCATTGCATACTTTCAGGAGTATCTCAGATATATGCATGTGTTTGTGCATTGACTCTCCGCTGCTCGTATACGTACATGTTACATATGTGTAGACGCAATTATTGCTTCGTTTATGTAGATACATAATGATTGAATTATTGATGCGAATTCACGTCACTGCTTAGCATCGGCCTAGAGATAGCAGCACCCCTTAGTTTTGCTAATATTCGTAACAATATTAACTTTTCAGAGTGGTGTTTTTTAAATTTAACTACAAAAGCTAAACAATCCAATTCAAGTCACCATCGAACAAAAATGGTCTTGTTTCAATCGAACAAGGTTTCAGTATGCATTCGAGTAAGTGTAAGAACTCAAACGCAACCTTCGACGTATTTTTGAAGTAATGCAATGAAATAATATCGTCTATCACGAAAAAAAATCCTTACTCTTTAATCGAGTTTGGTATTAGTCACAAACTCTATTACCAACGAGTCTTTCACAGAATCCGCAATAGAAAATGTCTGTCCAAAAGCAACTTAAGGGACCGTTTACTACTACGAGTGCATTCCTTGTGCTTTTTTACAAATCCCTGAATTATTTTGCCCCTATAGGATTCCATGTTTGCATCTATTATAAGAATATGTTATTATTTCGTTCTTTGACTTGCGTTATGCTAAAGTAAAATGACATGTTTCACTGTATTTTCGATAGATATATATGCAGATAAATCGTGCTATAGCATATTATTCTTGTCCCAGATGACTATCGTGTTTTCAGCCTGAAAGAATTTCGCATCCCGAAATACCACAATTGTGTTTTAAACAGTAACGGAATGGCACTTTATGAAACTTCAAAAGTCCCCAAATACGTCAAAAATGTTGAGTTGAACTGCCCTCTTTTTTAATGGTCTAATATTTATTTAAAATAACGTCAAGTAGACAATCTTGAAATTATAGTTATTACTACCATTGCTACTCAGCACGAAAGGAAACTGTTATTGAAGGCGACTGATTGATTTAAAAAACTCTCATACCTCAAAAATGAATGAGTTGATACAACGACCGAACAGATAACTTCAATTGAATTACGTTGTATTTGTCATATCCAAATAAACGGCTTGCATTTGGCGCATCACTTTCTTGCAGCCTTCCCAACCACCACAAGCAATTTCATCTCGTATACATTGATTTAACGTTACTTTGGTGATGCACGCCATCGGTCATGACGTCTTGAAGCCAATATCTATGCTCATGTCAATCTTTTGTGCAATAAAATGCCAAATGTTCGTGGTGGTGCAGTCTATTCTCAGTGTTACGTAATGACGCCATCAAATGCGTGATTCACTGCGCCAATCGGAATGTGAAAATATAAGCTACTTCTTCCGTTAACGTATACCTTCATAAGTAAAGGACGAATAACAATAATAACAACAGCAATAGAATGATGAAAAGAAGAAAAAACCAAGCTTAAGCTGTCAGAAACAAGCAGCACTTTGATTCAAATGTGGCGGAAAAACAAGGATCACAGGAGGGGCAGATTAAGGGTGCAAGAAATATAGACAGTCGGTGATATAGGGAATGCATGACAAGATATCTGCGACAGTGACTGAATTAATTTGCTGCCATTTGCAGCACACAAACTTCAAACCGTTCAAGATGTATCATTAACAACGGTGCAAAAACGAACAGAAGAAGAAAACCAATTCGTTTTTCGGCAACAATGCATAACAGACAATAACGTTGTAGAATCATCATTTCGCATATAAAAGGCCAAAAAAAACCAAAAAATAAGATAAAGGTGATATTGTAACTTTACTTACGTAAACACACACACAAACAGCTAGAGCAAAAAAGAGGATAGAAAGGATGATAGCCACAGCAGTCACGGCAATGTCATTCACTGCATTGACAGCATAAAAGAAGTCCATATCAAACAAAATGGTATATCTTTCGATAATATTGCTGCAATCAATGACAGTTGCATGCAACGCCAATACAATATTATTGCCAAAGTTACGGGCCAAAAGCATATTGTACGAAAAAAAATGTAAAGTTTCAGTGAAAAAACCGTGTATAGAACACAAATTCTTTACAAACATACTCAGCCCTATTCTGCATTCGACTTGGATTGGAAATTTTTTTCGATTTGGCAATTTTGGTATTCTGTGTTCCAATCTCTTTCGATCCAACTTCGAATCGTTCGATTTTGTGTATTCTGCATTTCGATCGTAGTTCCGTTTTTCTAAGTTGCAAATTTGTTGGCGGAAAAATATTTTCTTTTTATTTTTTTATTAACTTATAACAGAATTGTAACAAAAATGTAAGTAAAACTTGTTAAAAAACGTAAAAGGCATGATGATGATTGTTTTTATATGTTTCCCGGTCAAAACAACATGTCGATGTCGAAGGCCTTGGACGTATTTGCCCCGCAAAAGTAACAAATACTTGAAAGCATCCTTATTAAGGCGAAAGTTTTTTTTGAACCTAAATAAGAAAATAAGTCATTAAAATTTCCACTTTTAAGTTCAATTTCTTACAATTCGTCACTCATCTCAAATGGATTACACAATCTCGCATATTTACCTTTCCATTCTCGCCTGGCCATTTTCGTATGCGTTGCTTTCTAACTCCACAAATAATGCCGCGGCTATTGATTCCAGTATAATAGACAGCTATATTTTGTGTCTGTTCATTGGGTCCAGTTATATGCCAAAGCAAGCTGCCGGAGTAAAGGAAGGTGAAGGAAAACGTAAACAATCCTTGCGGAAAGAATAAATAATCTTTATAAAGTATTTTAGGCCAGTGCAATGAAATTAGCATCCATAAATTCAGAAAATTTCAACTATATTCGTGCAGGAATCGGTTTTAACAAAACTTGGTGGCCACGGCAGGAAATTGGCCAAAAGAACGACAAAAACACACTTACAATTATGAAAGCATATCACTCAAAAAAATATAACACTGCGGCAATATATTTTTTTGCTTTTTTTGTACAAATGGCGTGGATAATAAAATATATACGTTTTACAGTGTTTTTACAAATTTTCTTTAATTTATTTTGTTCCAATGTTCACACATTCCGTACAAACAGCTGATTTCGAAAAATCATTTGCCCTTCCTCTTCTCGTTACGATTCCGTTGTAATGCAGAATACCCAACTTCGATTAAAGCGGAGCGTAGAACGGGAACGTAATCGAAATGCAGAAAAGGGGTGACTATGTATGCTTCAAATTGCTAAAAAATAATCGTCAGCTGGGACGTAGCGCTTTTTTCGGTTGCAAATCACATGGAGATGCAACTGAATCTATTTGAGTCTCCCTAAGTAGGAGGGAACACAAACGAAGGGCAATAAAGCAACATAGCAGGGCTGACATTAGCCGTGTTTTTTAACACGCGCGTATACGTTTCGTTTGCGCGTGTAAAAAAACAGCCTATCCTCGCTTAGATAATGCTTAGGAGACCCATCTAGCGGCTGTGGTTAAACAACTAGCTACAGCAACGGGGTGTACCGAAAAGCGGAGACGCAACGCTCTGATGCATAGGGTATAACATATAGCTGAATCAGTTGCGATGAATTGTGGACACACATAGAATACATAGAATTAGTGTAGAGGGTGAAACAAAGACACATATTTCAGTTACATCTGAGTATAATGCGTATTGAAATTTAGTAGGACAAAATTTATGCGCAGTAATTTCAGAGGTGTATTTATAGCTTGTCGCTTAGCAGTCAATATAAAGTTTAAGCGTAAACGGATATACGCGTGTTAAAAAACACGCCTATTATTGCAGTAAAGAATAACCATGAAATCAATATGATCGAAAAACCAACTCGGAATAAAGGGTGTTGAAGATTTTGAGATTCGAGCACCTTGTTATACGATAGATCTTTAAGATAGCAAAATATACGAATATGAGAATAAATAAAATAAAAGAAATAACGTATATGAACGAAAAGCAGTGCCAATAGTGAGCGCACCCTATAAATGTTTACGTGTTATCAGGCGTTAGGGGAGATAAGGGCGATTAATGGGGACTTATAACCATAAAAGCATACCAGATAAAACATCGAGTTAGCGTTTAGGTATGGCACCATTAATCGATTACATTGATTCCTAAGGTAGGTTCGATCAGCTGTTTTATCTGGTTATGGCTTTATGGTTATAAGTATGTTTATCATATTGATAAGATATCGCCGTTAGGTGGCGCATGGATCGAGATATTCATAAAAATCGTATTTTGTGGTCCGATTTGGCTCATATGTGGAACAATAATGCATACAGAATAGAAAGCGACCTATGCATAAAAATCGCGCTAGCTGGCGCACAGGATCGAGATATTTCACAAAAACCCGTATTTGTGGTCCAATTGGCTCATATTTGGAAAACATAATACACACAGAATAGAAAGAGACCTATGAAAAATCGCCGCTAGGTGGCGCAAGGATCGAGATATTCACAAAAGCGTATTTGTGGTCCGATTTGGTTCATATTTGGAACACATAATACATACAAAAATAGAAAGCGACCTATGAAAAAGAAATCGCCGCTAGGTGGCGCAAGGATCAAGATATTCACAAAAATCGTACTTGTGGTCCGATTTGGCTCATATTTGGAACACATAATACATACAAGAATAGAAAGCGACCTATGAAAAAATCGCCGCTAGGTGGCGCAAGGATCGAGATATTCACAAAAATCTTATTTGTGATCTGATTTGGCTCATATTTGGAACACATAATACATACAAGAATAGAAAGCGACCTATGAAAAAAATTGCCGCTAGGTGGCGCAAAGATCGGGATATCTCAAAAAATCGTATTTGTGGTCCGATTTGGTCCATATTTGGAACACATAATACATACATGAATAGAAAGCGACCTATGATGTCCGATTTGGCTCATATTTGGAACAAATATTACATACAGTCCGGTAGAAGTGACATCAAAATATATTGGGAGTTGAAGGAGGTGACAAGCATACGTGGCGCAGAGTCGAGTAAAGTCTTTGGAAGGATTACGTATTGAGGACTTAGGTTGTAACAATTTTCAGGAAAGAGTCCTTGTAATAATGAATCACTAAAGAACTAAATAGAATGAGAAATAATTGGCAATTAATAAAGACTAAAAACTTGAAAATAAAATAATTAAAAAACATTTTTTAAAGTTAAACGGTTTTATTGAAAACAATACTTACATGAAGTAATAATAATACGTCGCCTCAGAAAACGAATGGCGTATATTACAAACTCAGTTCGAGAAAATCGACTTTGAAAATTAATAGGAATTATACAAAACTATACGGTAAACTTTTGTGATTTTTTCACGAGTTGTAGAGAGTGTGGCTGATTTCGACTTCCGATTTTCAAAAATTCAATATCTTCAAATATTAAGAATAAAAAAAACTTTTCATTCAGTATGCATATGTCGCATGTGATGTTTTGCTCACTAATATGTTTTCGTCATAGCATATATGACAAAATTCCTTGGTTTGAAAATACGTTCTTGTAAACATTGACTTTCGAAAATGTTAAAAATTCAAACATTTCTGACTTAACGTAGAAAAATTTCCACCACCAACGTTTTTCAAATAAAAATCATAGCTTTAATCAATCGTTTTTGATAACATACAAAAATGTTATACATTTCCATATAAAATAAAAAAATAATACTCATGAATTCAATCACTTTGTACTTTTGTATAGGTACTTTAAAGGTAAGTATTTCTTAAGAAACCACTTTAGGCGTTTGACAATATTGCTCTATAAAATTTTTTATCAGTCTCAGTCTCAAAGTACGGTATCATTTGACTTAAGTCCTTCGCTTTATTTTTATCCAATTTTGGTTTGCTTAATACAAGAACAACTTGATGAAAGAAGATTATTTGGCGTTTCATTTGCTAAACGTCCCCGAGAATCTTTCTTTATGCATTTAATAATAACATCACATTCTTGGTGGCTTGTTTATATCCAATTTTCCACAAAATACTTTTGTTGTACTTTAAGTACTTCACTTTTAAGAAAGGAACGATGCTGTAAATTAAGAGTCCAGCTTTTTGTGAATAATTTTCTAAAGTCTTCAAGAACCATTTGAAGAATTTTCAAATGAGTGTTCGCTGATAACTTGCGTTCTTTAAAATGCGCAATAAGTTAGAGGGCTAGAAATTTCTAAATTTTTCAATAGTGCTATGCACGCAATCCACTTCTGAATAACGGAATGTCCAGGCTCCGAAAAAAGTACAGAAGAGCAGTTGACGTTATTTGATTTCGATTTGAGGAACGCATGAATCACCCCATAAGATAATAATACGCCTTTTCATTGTTTTTGACCACAACGCAACGGATCGCATATGACCTTATTTTGAGGGGAATAAACGATAATTACAAAGAATTGAAAGTATTTAGAGATACCCGGGTTCAATATTTTTTCTCTGTATAAATGGTACATCCATTTAATGGCTCTCAAATATTTACAAGAAGTTAAGTATGCGTTCCCTTACTTCTTCAATTTTAGCAATACTTGTTTTTGGTCTACCATATTCTTTCGTATTGAGTGGATGAGATTGAAAGGGTTATTCCCCTGTCGTCGCAGAAACATTAAATAAATAATACAACTTTTCTTTCAGATATGCCGATGGTTCTAAGAAAAGCTTTTTGCAAACTTGTAAAGTTGCGTTATTAGTTTTAAAACATAGTAATGGAAAGACTTCTTTTACGCAGGGTAGAAGACCTTCCGAAGACTTTCGGCGACGCTTTGCTTCAGACAGGAGCTTAAAAATGAGAAGATAGCATTTTTTCTCTGCGTCGTGAGGTTTCATAATTTGGTGTGAAGTTCTGCACGGGCATGCTAAAATGTTGGGTACAATGATGACAGCAATTCTCTGATATACCCATTCCTGTCCGTATATGGTTTTCCTCTTTCTCTTAATTTATTTTCTTATATTCTGCTACCATAAACTGGGATTCCTTTGGCGTTTTCTAGTGGGTGTTGGAGACTCATCGCAAGCTGAAATGATAAAGTTCCAGCATATTTCGTAAAATTTTTTAAGGTTGCACGGTGGTATATTTTCTTCTTCAGATGAATGACTGGAACTATATTATTCTATATCTTATTTCTGTTAATATGTGAAAATGGTTTAAGTACTTACTGATACAAAGTGTCGCTTGTTTCGCCATTGTGAGTGTAGTCCGCCAATATTTCCCCCATCATCCTAAAATATTTTACAATACATTTAAATAATATTTGATACACACTATGTTCTTATTATTAAAAGCATAATAGACGTATATTTTAACTTACGTTGAGAGATTTCGTCTAATTTTGCCGCAGGCGATGACTCCTCCATCTTAAACGCACAACGATAGACAGCTGACTGAAGAAATTGCATGCATTACACCGCTTAAGCTATGTATGAATTGCGACAATTGTTTACAATTTTTCTGTATGCAAATGTTGTATGTGGTCAGTTTAGCGCCACTTACGACAAATGTTTAATAGCAATAATGGAAGATGAATTTCTATGGAAATCTGTCGTATGTGACATATTCCTAGCACATACGACAAAAGACATACCCAAATGGTTATTTTTGGTAACATGCGACGAATTGCATACTAAATACTCGAAAACTAAGGAGATAAGAAAAAGTCGATCGAAGAAATTGAAAGCTCAGGCTCATTTAGTTATTCTGCATCAAAAGTTGAAAATCGCTAAATTTCACATTCGCCGTTTCTTTTCTGGGGCGACGAATACTAAAAGCTGGAAAAATAATTAGGTAGGTCCTAGTACTAGTCATCACACTCCTCACTGAATCTGTGGCGTTGATCAGACAATTAAATAAAAGCGTTGACGCGTCAAATTTCTTGATATTGATAGTCATAAGTATAGACCAACTGAACCTTAATCAGTTTATGCTGCGCACTCACATTTCACGCGCCCAACGCTTTTATTTATGTAATTGTCTGATCAACGCCCTAAGATTGATGAGGAGTGTGATGACTAGTAC
Source organism: Eurosta solidaginis (assembly GCA_029619165.1). Lineage (NCBI taxonomy): Eukaryota > Metazoa > Arthropoda > Insecta > Diptera > Tephritidae > Eurosta > Eurosta solidaginis. Next base: position 47,528 of record JARSSU010032392.1, read on the forward strand.
CTAGGACCTACTTAATTATTTTGTAGCTTTTAGTATTATTATTACTTCATGTAGGTATTGTTTTCAATAAACCGTTTAACTTAAAACATTTTTTAATTATTTTTTTGCTTTGTTCTTAAAAAAATATTAAGTTACTCACACTCTCATACAGTGTGGCTCCCCATATAAGATATGTTTAACGTCATCCGATTTCGCTGATATTTTATGTTTGCCCTTTTTAACATGAGAAGTCGGACATACAAAAAATTTCATTAACGTACTATTGTTGCTTCTATGTTATACAAAATGTTAACATCTATCCCCAATTTATTTTGCCACTTTTGGCGAAAATTGTCAAAAACGTGTTTTTATATACATATGACATATATTATATGTGTATATTCAGAAAATGTCACCTAAAATTTTTAAATCACGAAAATCTCAAAACTTAATTTCAAAGAAGATTCCTTATTGCATACACTCCTCTCTTGTTATCTCGTTCATCTTTCATTTCGAAACATCTTTACAACGTCGGAGCTAAAAATCATTGCAAGTGAATCGTTTTTTATACTCAGTTGAGCAGAGCTCACAGAGTATATTAAGTTTGATTGGATAACGGTTGGTTGTACATATATAAAGGAATAGAGATAGATATAGACTAACCATATATCAAAATAATCAGGATCGAAAAAAATTTGGTTGAGGCATGTCCGTCCGTCCGTCCGTCCGTCCGTCTTTAACACGATAACTTGAGTAAATTTTGAGGTATCTTGATGAAATTTGTATGTAGATTCCTGAGTACTCATCTCAGATCGCTATTTAAAATGAACGATATCGGACTATAACCACGCCCACTTTTTCGATATCAAAATTTCGAAAAAACCGAAAAATTGCGATAATTCATTACAAAAGACAGATAAGCGACGAAACTTGGTAGATGAGTTGAACTTATGACGCAGAATAGAAAATTAGTAAAATTTTGGACAATGGGCGTGGCACCGCCCACTTTTAAAAGAAGGTAATTTAAAAGTTTTACAAGCTTAATTTGGCAGTCGTTGAAGATATCATGATGAAATTTGGCAGGAACTTTACTCCTATTACTATATGTACGCTTAATAAAAATTAGCAAAATCGGAGAGGACCACGCCCACTTTTAAAAAAAAATTTTTTTAAGTAAATTTTAACAAAAAATTTAATATCTTTACAGTATATAAGTAATTATGTCAACATTCAACTCCAGTAATGATATAGTGCAACAAATACAAAAATAAAAGAAATTTCAAAAGTGGCGTGGCTCCGCCCTTTTTCATTTAATTTGTCTAGGATACTTTTAACGCCATAAGTCGAACAAAAATTAACCATCCTTTTGAATTGGTAAGGCATAGATTTTATGACGTCAACCCTTTTCTGTGAAAATGGGCGAAATCGGTTGATGCCACGCCCAGTTTTTATACACAGTCTGTCCGTCTGTCTCTCCGCATGGCCGTTAACACGATAACTTGAGCAAAAATCGACATATCTTTAATGAACTTAGTTCACGTGCTTACTTGAACTCACTTTATCTGGTATGAAAAAATGAACGAAATCCGACTATGACCACGCCCACTTTTTCGATATCGAAAATTACGAAAAATGAAAAAAATGCCATAATTCTATACCAAATACGAAAAAAGGGATGAAACATGGTAAGGTAATTGGATTGTTTTATTGAAGCGAAATATAACTTTAGAAAAAACTTTATAAAATGGTGTGTGACACCTACCATATTAAGTAGAAGAAAATGAAAAAGTTCTGCAGGGCGAAATAAAAAACCCTTAAAATCTTGGCAGGTATAACATATATAGATAAATTAGCGGTACCCAACAGATGATGTTCTGGGTCACCGTCTGGTCCACATTTTGGTCGATATCTCATTCCCTTTCAATCCCTTTTAAAAACTCTCATTAATACCTTTAATTTGATACCCGTCTCGTACAATCTCATTCTAGAGTCACCCCTGGTCCACCTTTATGGCGATATCTCGAAAAGGCGTCCACCTATAGACTAAGGCCCACTCCCTTTTAAAATACTCATTAATCCTTTCGTTTGATACCCATATCGTACAAACAGAATTCTAGAGTCACCCCTGGCCCACCTTTATGGCGATATTTCGAAACGGCGTCCACCTATGGAACTAAGGCTCACTTCCTTTTAAATACTCATTAATCCTTCTTTGATACCCATATGTACAACATTTGAGTCACGGTCCACCTTTATGGCGATATCTCGAAAGGCGACCACCTATAGAACAAGCCCACTCCCTTTTAAAAGTACTCATTAACTACCTTCATTGATACCCATATCGTACAACACATTCTAGAGTCACCTGGTCCACCTTTATGGCGATTATCTCGAAAGCGTCCACCTATAGAACTAAGGCACACTCCCTTTTAAAACTCTCATTAATCTTTCATTTGATACCCATATCGATACAATGCGCATTATAGAGTCAACCCGTAGATCTTTATGAGCATATATCCCATAAATTATTAGCGTCACCAATATAGAACTAATGGCCCACATCCCTACATAAAATACTACTTTAATGGCAAACTTTCATTTGAGTACACATGTCATACAAACACATTCCAGGGTTTCCCTCGGTTCATTTCCTACATGGTTATTTTCCCTTATGTTGTCACCATAGCTCTCAACTGAGTATGTAATGTCGGTTACACACCGAACTTAACCTTCCTTACTTGTTTTTAATATTTTCTATCCAGTAAATTCTCACAACTTGTATAACTTTGCATATGCATTCTGCACCTGCCAGTTATACATTTAACTATTGTCTTGGCCTACTAAGAGTATGAGCTGCTCACTGTTTACTATTACTTGTATCGGCGCCAGCGTCGTGACAAAAGAGGAAAGTGTGCTGGCCTAAATGTCTGACCACGTTCGACTTTGCGTGTTTTGTTTTTTTTTTTTTTTTTTCTTTTTTTTTTTTTTTTTTTTTTTTTTTAATAATATTTATATTATTTTTTATTTTAATAAAAATATTATTATAAATATAAAAAAATTATATATATTATTTTATTATATTTTTCATAATTTTTTAAATTTTTTATTATTTATATATATTTTTTGTTTTTTTTTTTTTTTTTTTTTTTTTTTTTTTTTTTTTTTTTTCGCGCGGCCGTCACTTTGAATGAAGGCACGTTGAAAGTTTTCTGCTGCAATGAACTCACAAACGGCAAACTCAGATATTGAATTCAACTCACCAAAAATGTAATACAATTTGTTACATACTCGAATTCAATTTACTGAAAACAATATTCATTTGGGCAACATTGGAGAGCTGCCATGAAATGATTGACGAACGCCCGCATCAAAATGGCGCCTAGTCGGCGCTACTTGGGCCCGGCTCCTTATCCGGGCAGCCGCAACCACACACCGCCAACAACGCCCGCACAACGTGGTTTTTCTACTTTATTTGCGTTACTTATGACACACCTGGGCCGTTGCGTCGACCAACGGATTCAGTCCATAGTAGTATCAAAGTCCGCTGTTGCCGCCACGCACACCCCACCACCACATGACGTCGCCCTTTGAGATGTGTTTGGAGCTTCACCACTCCGCCATGGACTGCAATCCACACCTACTTGTTGTGCAAAATAGCATTCGTCAGAGAGCCGGTTCCGTTCGGGACTGTAACGACACATTCACACATACTCCGATTGCGCAGCATATGTGTGCCAACACATACGGGAACACACTCACCGGTGCGTAGGCAAATGAACGCGAGGAACCAACCCCTATGGAATGTGTTTGTTGAATACTGACCTGTGTCTCATAGAAGGCATTAAGAGTATATTTCTAAGAGAGCGTGAGGCACACATAGATATTCTATAGGTGCCGCAACATTAGGAGGATACTCGCCATAACAGGTGTATCACCGAGAGTTGCCTCTAGACAAGAGCAGTTATCTAGTACGATATGCGTATTATTTAAAGGGAGTACTCATTAGTATTCCATAGGTGGAAACGAGCGTATCAGATATCGCCATAAAGATGGATCAGGGTGACATAGAAGTTTGTTTGTAATATGGGATACAAACGAATGGTGTTACTGAGTAAAAAAGGGAGTGGCTTCAGTTCATAGGTGGACGTTTCGAATATCGCCAATAAAGGTGACCAGGGGTGACTCTAGAATGTGTTAGTACGATATGGGTATCAAATAAAAAGGTATTAATGAGGTTTTAAAAGGGAGTGGTGGTTGTTGTATAAAAGTGGTCGCCTTTTCGAGATATCGCCATAAAGGTGACAGGGTGACTCTAAATTTGTTTGTACAATATGGGATCAAGAAAGGTGTTAATGAATTTTACAAGGGAGTCCAGTTCATAGGTGGAGCTCGATATCGCCATAAAAGGTGGACCAGGGGTGACTCTAGAATGTGTTTGTACGATATGGGTATCAAATTAAAGGTATTAATGAGGGGTTTTAAAAGGAGTGGTGGTTTGTTGTATAGGTGGTCGCCTTTTCGAGATATCGCCATAAAGGTGGACCAGGGTGAACTCTAGAATGCGTTTGTACGATATGGGTGCTGCAAAACTGAAGGTGTTAATGAGTAGTTTAAAGGGAGTGTGCTTAGTTCTCTGTTCTTTCACGGTGACGCCGTTTCGAAGATATCGCCATAAAGGTGGACCAGGGGTGACCCTAGAATGTTGTTTGTATCGATATGGGTATCAACGAATGTGTGTTAATGAGTATTAAAAGGGAGTAGTGCCCTTAGTTCCATAGGTGAGACGCGCCCGTTGCGAGATGTCGCGCACAAAGGTGGACCAGGGTGACATCTAGAATGGTGTTTGTACAGATATGGGTCATCAATTACGAATGGTGTTAATGAGTATTTTAAAAGGGAGTGGGCCTTAGTTCTATAGGTGGATCCGTTTTCGAGATATCGCCATAGAGGTGGACCTCAGGGTGACTCTAGAATGTGTTTGTACGATATGGGTATCAAATTAAGTATAATGAGGTTTTAAAGAGTGTGGTTTGTTGTATAGTGGCGCCTTTCGAGATATCGCCATAAAGGTGACCAGGGTGACTCTATAATGCGTTTGTACGATATGGTATCAATGAAAGGTGTTAATGAGTATTTAGGAGTAATCCTTAGTTCCATAGGTGGACGCCGTTTCGAGATATCGCCATAAAGGTGGACCAGGGGTGACCCTAGAATTTTGTTTGTACATTGGGATCAAACGATGTGTTAATGAGTATTTTAAAAGGGAGTGAGCCTTAGTTCTATAGGTTGACGCCGTTTCGAATATCGCCATAAAGGTGGACCAGGGTGACTCTAGAATGTGTTTGTACGATATGGGTATCAATTATAGTATTAATGAGGGTTTAAAGGGGTGGCCTTGAGTTCTATAGGTGGGACGCCTTTTCGAGATATCGCCATAAAGGTGACCAGGGTGACTCTAGAATGTGTTTGTACGATATGGGTATCAATGAAGTGTTAATGAGTTTTAAAAGGGAGTGGTGCCCTCGTTTATAGGTGGTCGCCTTTTCGAGATATCGCCATAAGGTGGACCAGGGTGACTCTATGATGTGTTTGTACGATATGGGTATCAAATGAAAGGTGTTAATGAGATTTTAAAAGGAGTGGTGCTTAGTTCTATAGGTGGACGCCTTTTCGAGATATCGCCATAAGGTGGACCAGGGGTGACTCTAGAATTCGTTTGTCAATATGGGTATCAAATGAAAGTGTTAATGAGTATTTAAAGGAGTAATCCTTAGTTCCATAGGTGGACGCGTTTCGAGATATCGCCATAAAGTGGACCAGGGGTGACTCTAGAATTGTTTGTCATATGGGTCACAAAAGTAGTTAATGAGTATTTTAAAAGATGGTATAGTGGTCGCTTTTGAAATATCGCCATAAAGGTGACCAGGGGTGACTCTAGAATGTTTTGTACGATATGGGTATCAATGAAAGGTGTTAATGAGTATTTTTAAAAGGAGTGGGTCTCGTTCTATAGGTGTCGCCTTTCGAAATATCGCCATAGGTGGACCAGGGGTGACTCTAGCACGTGTTTGTACGATATGGTATCAAATTAAAAGTGTATTACTGAGGGTTTAAAGAGGGAGTGGTGGTAGTTGTTGTATGTGAAGGCGTTTTCAGATATACGACTCAAAATGTGGCGCATGTGACCCAGAACATCATCTGTTGGATCCGCTAATTTTTTATATATGTAATACCTGCCAAGATTTGAAGGTGTTTTTTATTTCGCCCTGTCAGAACTTTTTCATTTTCTCTACTACTATGGTAGGATGTCACAACCATTTTATAAAGTGTTGTTGGTTCTAAAGTTATATTTCGCGTCAACAAACCAATCATCACCATGATTTCATCCCTTTTTTCGTATTTGGTACTAGAATTCTGGCATTTTGTTATTTGTCGTAATTTTCGATATCGAAAAAGTGGGCGTGGGTCTAGTCGAATTTCGTTCATTTTTCACACCGAGATAAAGTGAGTTCACGATAAGCTACGTGACACTGAGTTCAGTAAAGCTATTCGATTTTGCTCAAGTTATCGGTGTTAACGGCCATGCGGACGGACAGCCGGACGACTGTGTATAAAAACTGGCGTGGCATCAACCGATTTCGCCGTTTTCACAGAAACTAGTTAACGTCAGAAAATCTATTATGCCCCTACCAAATGTTCAAAGGATTGGTTAGTTTTTTGTCGACTTGTGGCGTTAAAAGTATCTAGAGCCAAAGTTAAATGAAAAAGGCGGAGCCACGCCATTTTGAAATTTTCTTTTATTTTTGTATTTTGTTGCACCATGATCATTACTGGAGTTGATCTTGACATAATTTCCTTATATACTGTAAAGATATTAATTTTTTGTGTAAAATTTTACTTTAAACAAATGTAAGGTGGGCGTGGCCCTTCTCGCGATTTTGCTAATTTTTATTATAGCGTACTATAGTAACAGGAGTCGCGTCCCATGCCAAATTCATCCTGATATCTTCAACGAATGCGCAAATTCACAGCTTGCAAAAATTTTAAATTACTTCTTTAAAGTGGGCGGTGCCACGCCCATGTCCAAGATTTTACTAATTTTCTATTCTTTGCGTCATATAATTCAACTCATCTACCAGTTTCGCGCTTTATCGGTCTTTGTAATGAAATTATCGCACTTTTTCGGTTTTTTCGAATTTTTCGATATCGACAAGTGGGCGTGCTATAGTCGCTATCGTTCATTTTAAATAGCGATCTGAGATGAGTGCTCACGAACCTTCATACTACAAAATGTTTCATCCAAGGGATACCTCAACAATTTACTCAAGTTATCGTGTGTACGGACGGACGGACGGACGACGTGAGACGGACCTGGCTCAATCAAATGTTTTTCGATCCTGATTATTTTGATATATGGAAGTCTATCATCTATGCTCGATTCCTTTATATATGTACAACCAACCGTTATCCAATCTCAGTTGAGAGCTGTGGAGACAAAGTAAGGGAATCACTATGTT